>NW_019014684.1:325938-342160 GCF_000150535.2 Carica papaya | reverse complement strand
ATTTCTCTCCAAAAGCACAATCTTACTAAAAGGCTGCAAACAAGAAGTTTTTCCTTTTTATTTGACTCTTTTGAGCTTTGCTGCTCTTTTTTTTTAGGCTCAAAAGACTGACCAACTACTTTTGATATTATAGCAACTTGCTTTCGCTTTTGTCTAACTTGAAATGCATTTTCTACAACATCATCGCTTCTAATAGAAGTTCTTTGCTCTTGAGCTTACAACTTACTTATCAGCTCAGCTATTGTCAGCTTTTCCAGATCGCAAGTTTCTTCAATCACTAAGAGTTTTGATTCAAACTTTTTTGGAAGGCTAATCATCATCTTTTCTACTACTCTTCGATCCTTGAAGTTCCCTCCAAGCAATCTGATTTGATTCATCAGATTCATAATCTTGGTAGAGTAGTCTTTAACACTTTCACTTTCTTGCATCTTCATCAGCTCAAACTCCCTCTTTAATGTTAATAATTTTACACCTCCGATCTTTGCACTTCCGACATACTCTTCCTTTAAATAATCTCAAGCTTTTTTTGCCATTCTAAACCCAACCAATCTTGGAAAAATATCTTCTGATATAGATAAATGGAGAATAGATAGAACTTTGAAATTCTTCATGGAGCGCTCTGCATATTGAGGAATTTGTGTTAATGTAGAATCTTCAAGTAAAGGCACCCTAATATTATCCTCCTCTACAGAAGCCCACAAGTCATAAGCAAGCAAATACGATTCCATCCTTACAGCTCAATAATCATAATTTTCTCCTGTAAACACTAGTGGTGCAGGTAAGTTCACATTCATGGTCATTTTCTGTCAACTTGATGATGTTTAATCAAAGAACAAGCTTGCTTAACTCTTCACAGCCCACAAGAACAGCAGCTCTGATACTACTGTTAAAAATATTAGTTAATTAAATTCCTAGAAAATGAAAGAAAGTGAAGAGGAAAAATTGCAGAAAAAATACAAATTTTTTGCTACAGGGAAAGCATTTTTTTGACACACACTTTTCATTAATTTCATACATATATATATAAAATAGTATGAAAAGTTTACAGACTTCAACTAATTTTACCAACTCTAATACATATCATAATTTAAGCAAAAAGATATGGAGCTGAACAAAAACATGGAGCTCCATTCCTATTTGACAGTTGTTATCAAAAACTGTCAAATACCAGAAAGAAACAGTAAACATAAAGTTAGAAGAAAACAAAATCAACTCCTTGTTTCATAGAAAACTCAATCTTCAACAGCCTGTCCATGTTTCTTAGATAGATTTCGGAGATTAAAATACTGATTTCATGGAAGGAATCAAAAGAGAGTGTGATGATATGAATTCAGGAAGCTATATTCCTGATCAATGTACAAAAGAAACCAAATTCTGATGAGACAATGAAATTAAATTGAATGCAATATGCATCTATAGAACCTTGTAAGCAATATTTCCAACTACTGTGGACAGACCAAGCAACACAGATCAAACATAAAAAAGAACATGCAGCACAACTCCACGTATTAGAAAAACAGCTATCATGAGAATATGTATATGTATGTTTATATCTATACCTAGAGAGAGAGGGAGAGGTTCATGGAAATATTTACAGGCAAACAAACACCGACACAAGGCAGTTCTTTTCATTTATCTATCAAGTCTCACCATATCCCTAATTTCTTCTTCGTCCATAACTGATCAATCATTAACAAAATTTCTTTGAGCATGGTGCTGATCAGGTCCCTGAAGGCTCTTCAGAACCAAGAAGATGCCAAGGAAGAGCACTTAGATACCCATTTATATGTACTAAGAAATAGATGTCCAAAGTTGTGTCCACTTTTTAAAGTTCAAAGGTTCAAGTTGATGAACTATAAGACCCTACTGTTAAGTAGTGATACTAGAATACAATAAAATTGTTGTCTCAAAATCCGATCCAGTTTTATGCTTGATAAATAAACTACAAAACTACATTTGTTGAGGTAAAAATTTAGATAAAACTTGAAAAAACTACTTGAGGATGTCATTAGTAGTCCCAAACCTATAAAATTGATATGCATCAAATTTCAAGGGAAAAAGTTTATAAATCAGAGACGAAATCAACTATGAAGCTACAAAATTTAAATTTAATAACATGGTTGTCCATTTTAATATAGACATATTTTTCAACACGCCAACCACATATAATTATCATCATCCTCATCAGTCACCAACCACTACCATTAGCGCCCCAAACAGCTAAGAGCCTTAACTCACTAACCAAACAGGCTTGATAAGAGTCGTGATCGATCACCCAAGTTTGTCTAGTCTCATGCACAATCAACAATCCGATTCTCTGCTTGCAACTGAAACTAGGCACTACCAGCTTGCAACCTGGCTGCAATACCTCAAGCCCAAGCAGGTGATATTTCTTTCCCAAATTAATATATATATCTAATTGATGAGGTTTATATAAATGTCCATTTCACTGATTATTAATATGTAAGTTGATCTTAAATTGTTATTAGGTCCAAAAGCTAAAAACTTCTTTAATTCTACAATAACTAAGTAAGCCCACGTTACACACAGATTAAATAAAGATATGTAAACGTAATAATATATTTATTATATTACTATTAATATAAGTAATAATGCAAATATCTATTAACTTAAAGATGGGTAGGCCAAACATTTTAGTGTTATTGATCCATATTATCAAGACGAGAACTTGCATTCTAGCCTATATTTTGAACCTATCATCATCCAAGGACATTGTTCATCAGGTCATTCTCCCAACAGCAATATCCTTTGCATCACACAGGTGGCGATTATTATCAAGCACAAGAACGAACTTGGGATATTCTTTCTTGTATTTGGACCATGTTGCCTATGGCTATCCAATTGATTCTTTATCAAATAAATCAATCCCAGATAATGTAGACCACAAAATTTAAAGAATTTCTCTGATATGTTCACAGTTTAAAGGCTCTTCAAGGATCACTTTTTTTTTTGGATGCTTGGGAGAAGGCATTGAAGTTGAGAAGATGGTGATATTGTTGATGATGGAGGTTATGTGACCCTGTATAGATGTAATACCCATGAGTAGGAAGTTAATCCTATTACAAAAAAGTTACGAAGGAAACACTATAATTACTTATGTAATCTCACTTTTGAAAAAGATCAAGTTGTTCAAATAAAGAGTTCTTTCAATCTTCTTTCAAACTCTTTTAAGTACTTTAGGTGTGATATCTATATATATGCGATACATAGATTTTATGCCCAAAATCCTAGGTAAACTAATAATAATTGTTCTGCATTAGTTAATTTTAAAGCTAAAATTCCTACATCCAAAATTTACAAATCCTATATGATGTGAGCACGAATGATTTAATCTATTCAAGCAACCAACCAAGTCAAGAAAGGAAGTAGTCTCTAAAGAAGTTAAAAGCCCATGGGAAATCTCTTCCCACTCATGATAAACTTTTTCCCACTCAAGAGATATTTTTCTCTCAAGAAGAAAAATTTCTTTTTCCTCTCCATATTTTTCTCAAATGGCAAAAAAGAAGCCAAGATCAAGGAATTTTGAAAATTCATCAAAGGAGAATCAAAATCATATTTTTCCAAGTTTTTCAAACCAAGATCATATCTTCCTAAAATGGTATATTCATATGTGAGGAAAATCAAGAGAGATCATGGAAAAATTTTAAACATTTATCACAAGATTATGGATGGATTTACTTTCTCAATGAATCAAAAGATCTCCATTAAATTAAGATATTTTCAAGAGATTTTTCTTTATATATAAAATCTTCCTAAATTAATCAATTTTTCAAGAAAATAGGAAATTAAATCTTCAACCTTTAAATGAAAATATCTCCATAATCAATTAAGATATTCTCCATTTAAAAAGGTTTCCTCATAAGGAGACTACATCTATCCCTATTTTAGTTGTAATTCTCTTAATTTTATTTGTTTTCTTATTCAAGTTTAAAATTAATTTTTTATATAATTTTTTTACAACTAATTTAACATATTTATTTTCTTTATAATGCATATGACCTACATTATAAATAGTTTTTCAATTTATAATTGTAATAATTCAAATTTGAGAATAATAAAAACTACAAAGTTTTCATTTTCAACTAGTGAGATTTTTTTCAACTTTCTTATTAAATGAGAATTGATTCAACTAATCAAAATAAATTCTTGTGACATTTTATCAATTCTTCTTGAATTGATTTCATTTATCAAGATTTCATCATGTGACAATTAATTAATTCAAATCATCATCTCAAGTATTTTAGTTGACATTCACGTATTGAATGTAGGTCAAGTAGAGAGGATTAGTTGATCCCGCATTACTATATCCCAAAAAGTCTCAAACCATCAAAAAGAAAAAGAACCAGCAATGGCAAACTCCAAAACAGTCGCCAACTTACGTTACTACCATCCACCAACCAATAGAAGGTGACTCACACGACCACCACTGGTGACCCCACAGAGTTCTCCTCAGGACCCACATAGCATGAGACTCAAGGATATCTTCATGATATCAACTTCGTTTTGACTTTTCAAACCAGGTATTGACTATACTGTGTCTTTCAATACCAATTCAGCCCTCCAGACCATTTTTCCAATAAACCATATTGGTTTCCAAGTTTTCTGTCAGCTCCATCAAATTCACACTTAATTATCTTCCTAGAAAAGTTAAATATGTGAAATATTAAAAAAGAGAATGATGAGACATCATTCATCTGTAGTTAAGTAGAAGCAGGCAGCAGTTAAAGTGGAGGAAGATTGGAAAGATTTCCTAACTTTTCAAACACTATGTCAAGAACCTTGCTCATGGACTTGAGAGATGAATCGATTAAGTAGAATAGAGATAGGAAAGAAGAGAGAGGGAGAAAGGAAACCAAGAGAGAAATTTGAATTAGAATTTGAACTTCAAATTGATTGTGCTTTCCTTCCCACAAGTGAATCATTTATATAGGTATGGGTTGCGTGCCTTTCAGTTGGGCTTATGGGTACAACCAAATAAAAAAAAAAAAAAATCCATGCTGTAATTGAAGTACAAAATTACATTCTTTCCTCACAACTATTTACCCTTGTACCGTTCTTTTTTTGGTACACCTTCAACGGCTTCCTTACAATACCTTCCCCTCAAATGACAACCCTCTCCTCAAGGATGAGATTTGAAAATTAGTGACTAATATAATCATAGTCTTTCCAAGTGCAGTCATCATGTGACCCTAGGAAATTGAGACACGTTCCACTTCGTGATCACCACGAAAAATAGTCCTACATTGCAAAACTCTCTCGGGTTGGACACTGGGTACATGTTAGCAGTTGAGTTTTTCTTAAACAGTGATTGCTGAAGTCAGGAAATTATGATTATTTTTTCTTTATTCTGCTTTAGTTAGTAAGTGGTAGTTGAAAGGAATGGGGAAGCATGTTTTGAAGCAAGAAAATCAGCAACTCTTGCTTGTTTTGGTTAACAAAATGATGTGTTTTACTTGACTTTTTGCTGACAGCTTGTATTTGCTGTAGCAAAAAATCTTTCCTTAAAAATGCTATATATATGTAAGACTGATGAACTACAATATATAGAGTTCACTTTTTGTCTCTCACTCTGCTGTATTCTCTTCTGCATTTTTTATCTGCATGTTTTTGCTCTCTTTTTCTCACTGCAAACCCACACATTCATATTTAAATTGTTGCATTATTCTCTCTCTGTTTTGAAATTACAAACACAAAAACAGCAAGCTTTTGCCTCCAACAGTACACCCTCCTAGTTGTTTGTCGGTAGATTTTCCACTCTAATATTTTTTTGAAAGAAAAGTGTGAAGTGTATTGATGTAGGCGCCAAGGTTGTGCCCTAAAAAGATATAACCAAATAGATTTTTCACCCTAATTTTTTTACCAGCATTGTACTTCTCTAACTCGGACCCATGAAAGATTCAGTAGATACGCGAGGATGAGGGTAATTTGAGCTATAATATGCCACGTCTTACTTCCTATAGAACTTCAGAAAGACTATAGAATCTTTAGACAGCTTGGAACTTTCACCTTGTCAAACTAATCCTTGCGTAATGGTTGATCTTGAGTAACCCAAGGTCTTGTTCTTCAAAATTCTTTCACTACGATGAGGGTCAACATATTGTTTGATACGGAACTGAGCCTTCAACAGATGTTGTTTAATTACCTAATTAGCTTCATCCCTCTCTGTTGTGAAGGCTTTAACTGATTGTGAGGGTGAGAGTGGACTAAGAAGTTGGGTGGAGCATAACCATAAAGATCTTGGAAAAGGGTCATTTGCAAACTCTAGTTGTATGAAATGTTATTCCACCATTTAGCAGTTGCCAACCATTTTGCCTTCGTTTTTGGTTGTTGACTGGTCATGCACCTAAGATACAATTCTAAATATTGGTTGAGTCTCTCTATTTCGCCATCCGTTTGGAGATAGTAAGCGAAATTGAGATACAAGGTTTTACCCACGGCCTTCATCAAATTCTCTCTAGAAAAAGCAAGTGAATACCTTATCCCCACCAGAAATCTAGACATGTGGAATTCCATGCAACCGATGAATGGTGTCTATATATAGTCGAGCTACCCCTTGAGTTGTGAAAGGGTGGTGTAGTGGTATAAAATGATCGTATTTAGTGAAATGGTTGACTACCACCAGTATTGTATCCTTGGCTTCTGACATCAAAAGTTACTCAACTAAATCCAGTGACACATGGGTCCACGCTTGAGATAGGACTGATAATAATTGAATGTGTCCTTGTAACGTACCTTCTTTGTTTACATCGTTGAGAAATGTCATACTGTTGTATCTACTCACTAATTTGTTACTTTATCCCAGGCTAATAAAAGTGTTGTTTTGCATGCCCATAGGTAGCTTTAACTCTTAAATGACCACCTACAACTGAATTATTGCATTTATGCAATTATTTGGTCCTCAGCCCGACATTACCTCCAATATACCAACCTCCCATTGTAATCAATGATCTCCTTATGCAAACGAAATGGCCTACTATTGGGGATACCAGAAGTTTCTCAAGTATTGAGTGAATAAAGGAGTCATTGGTGTAGTAGGTTAGTATTTCGGAAATTCATGTTAGGGTTGTTGTGATCATGTTATACCACGCCTCTGCTTCATTTTGCTCTTCTTCCCTTCTTGAAAGGGCATCTGCAATGTAGTTGATCAACCCTTGTTTATACTAAATTGTATAGTTTAGTCCCAACAATTTCATTTTTCCTCTCTGTTGAACCATGGAGTACACCAGCTGATCCAGGAGATACCTGAGGCTTTTTTAGTCTATTATGATAAAACTGGGTACCGCCCAACTAATGTCGCCACTGACTGACTGCATGTAGGTCTACCAAAAGTTCTTTCTCGTACACAGATTTTGATTGATTTTAGGGACTTAATGCTTTACTAGTGAAGGCTATAAATAAGTATTTCTTCCTGCATTAAAACAACTCAAATACCTTTATCACTAACATCGGTCTATATAATAAAAGAATCTACAAATTTTTGGCAGGCATAAACACAGGATGGAAGTCATTGCGAATTTGAGCGGTTAGAAAGCTTTGTTGGCATCCAGGCTCCCTAGAACCTCCCTTTTTTAGTAAATCAGTGAATGGCTTTCGATGATACCATAATGCAATATAATTTTTTTATAATACTTTGTCGATCCTAGAAATCCTCTCGAGTGCCTCCAAGGTTTTTTGTTGATAGCCAATTATCATAGTTTCAACTTTCCTTGGGTTTGTTTCAATCTTCCTTCGGTTTGTTTCCTCACCATGGCGGAAACAAGATTTGAATTGCAGGGCATATAGCTTGTGGACCCTTAATAGTTTCAGTACTTCCTTCAATTGTTTGTAATGCTCTTATTTATTCAAACAATAAATTAGGGTATCATCAAAAAAGACTAAGACAAAATTTGGGAGAAATACCTTAAAGATATGGTTCATGATAACTTAGAAGCTTACCTATGCATTGGTGAGACCAAAAAGCATCACCCTGAATTCATAGTGACCCTCGTGCATTCTAAAAGTTGTTTTGTAAATGTCTTCTTCCCTCACTCGTATCTAGAAGCAGCCTGCTCTGAGAATTAACTTTGAGAAGACCATAGCTCCATGGAGTTTAACCAGTAAATTATCAATGATTAACATAGGGAATTTGTCCTTCATGGTGAGGAATTGAGCTTCCTATAGTCAAAACAAAATCGTGAAAATCCATCTTTCTTTTTTATTCACAGAATAGGAGATGAGAAGGGACTGTGATTGGATGAAGACTGCCGAACCCCCCACTGGATTTCAGTCATTTATTCTATGACAAAAAGTCTTATTCACCACTGAAAGAGATAACTTCTGTTGTCTGCTTGATATCTGCTGTCCTAACCACCATAAAAAAACAACAGCAGAAAATCCTAAACCTCTATCACTAGACAAGTCTTTCATGAGAAGGCCAAACCTCATTGGTGATTAGAGATATGCACATGAGTCTCATGCGCCTTGATTGCAAGTGAGCATCTATATTATCTGCTCTATTTTGACCAATTCAGCTCCCTTTAATTTGATGCAGACCAATCCCAAAAGTTTCTTAGCGTTCCTACCCACTTTTAAGGTCAGATAGTCAGATTCACACCTTACAGTCACTTTTAAAGCATATTCGCTTTAGCTCACCAGGGAGTCCAATAAACTTTTTGTTACTATTCATCATATAATCTACCCAATTACATATTATATTTTATATGATATTTTTAGTTCCTATGGACGTGGAGAGTACTAATACATCCAAAATTAATTTGTATTAAATATCAATGTAGTATGCTAAACTTTCTCTCCATGATTGTTGCATATATGATAACTATTGTCCGTTAAATATTAAGTATGAAATAAATTTATTGGCCTAGGACAAAGGAACTTGAAGACAGAACTTAGACAATTTATTAAGAACTAGACTTTGAGAGCTTTAATGTCAATTAGTTAAAGCAATATCATGGTATCTGATTAATAATCATGAATAGTTAACTCAATGACTAAGTTAGGTAACTCACTTATAGGCACCATGAACAATTAAAAATAGAAAACTTAATAAATAGGAAAATAAGCTAATAGAAAGAACCGAGAGAATGCTTAGGAAAAGGAAATAAAATCTTCATTTTTTCCCTTATTGTAAAACTTTTCAAAATTTTATTTCTACTACAGAAAAAAAAAAAAATTAAATTGTGCTATTACTTTAAATGTAAAACTTCCTAAAATGTTTATTTTCCTTTACTAGTCCTACATCAAATTGTTTAAAATATAAACATACCTAAGCCACATAATCTCTAACAGGTGAGCCAATCAAAGTTTCCCTGATGGTGTCGATGCATAAAGATCCAAAACCATGCTTTTCACCTGACCAGCTAATCCGAGTCCAATATCCAACTCCACTACTTATCACCTTATGAAATTCTTTATCCACACAAAACATGCTCAAGCTATACCTCCACCAGGTCCCACCGTAGCTGTGTCCTCTTCTTGTAGCCCCTCCAACTAAGCCAAACAGCTGCATCCTCTCCTTGTATCCCTCCACCTGAACTGTACAGTCAACATCAATACACAAACAATACAGACCCAGTGGTGAAGTAAATAAATAAACTGTCTCTCCAACTAGACCATTCAACTTAATATGGCCCATTTACTAGTCTCGTATCCGAGCCAAATAGATCATCCTCTCTATTGATCCCCCATACTTGCCAACACATCAGCCATAGTGTTCCTTCCCTTATGCACATATATAGAATTTTTATATTTTTTCCAAACATAGTATTAATTCTCAGTCGACTTTTTGTCCTAACTGGAGTTAGACATACTCTTCTAAAATACTCTTCAACATAATCAATATATTTATTCAAAAAAAATTTCTCAACAGCCTATTCTCTAATCATCATCGTGCAAAGTAATCACCTTAAATATAAAATCTAAAAACGTAAGTGTGATATTTAGGTCCAAGAATTGTTCTCAAATTACTAATCATGGTTTTCCTCAAAAAAAATATTAATATTCATGGTACCATTAACGAGCACAGTTCACGAGTACTATCCACAATCCAGTGCCATAATTCCTTAGTAGGTAAATTATGTCAATGAAGCGAAGAGATCAAAGATATGAGGATAGAGTAGGAGGCAAGAATCTAGATGGCTATAATAACTACAAACCATAACAAAACATCATATTTATCTATGTTAAATAATAGAATGAATAACACCATAAATTGAAATGGGAAAACCAATTTTTTTCATTTATATTTGAATTAATCTCTTCTAGGTGTGACCAACATACTAAATAGCATGTAAACCCAAAAGAAATGCACAAGCGAGAAATTAACACACGAACTTTTCATGCGCGCAGTAAGGAATGGAATGAAACTTCAAGATTAGAACCTAGAATTTCAAGCTTTGATGCCAATCTAAATAATAGGTTTTATATGAAGACAAAGTTCAAGCTCTGATACCATGATAATATAATAGGTTGTCTTACCAATTATACTACAACTTAAACCAATTATAACCACCTACCTCTGATAAAGTTAGTATTTATCCACTTTCATACATGAGAATTTGGAGATTCAAGTTCCTTAGGCTCTCTACGAGAATATCACCCCCTTGTCTTTTTGAAGGAAAGGAAAAAATCAGTGAGGAAAAGACCTTTATGACTTGTATTCTAACATGTACATATTTCTACACTATGCTTTAATAACAAGCTTCCAATTGAAATATAAAGAAAACTATGCTTTTCCAAGCAAAGCATAGCTCATATCCTTTAGGAAACATCAGCCATATAGTTCCATCAGAAGTGGTCAACCACCAATAATATGAAATAGAGAGAAAGAATTAACGAATTTGAATCAAAATTTATGCTATGTTTGGAACAAATAGAGAAATTTTCATGAAATTCATAAGTAACTACACATCCTATTCAACTAGAAAATGGCAAAAATCTTCCAAAAGATAATAAAAGTTAACCTCGTACAAAATTCAATATGCAATTGGAACAATGAATTCCAAATTTCATCAAGTACATGAAATTCCATAAGAGTTCAACTTATATCATCTTTAAATAAGATTTGTATCCTCTCATAGTTCAGTTAAGTGTGTATTTGCAAAAGAAATTGCACAAAATTTCTAAATTTGTTACAAACATATCTTAAGATGTAATCATATTCACCAACAAGGTGCATAAATCAGAATATGAAGTACAAATGCATTGAAGGTGTAGAATCACCAGCAAGGAGCCCATGGGCAAAAAATGCAAAGAGGAAAGCAAACCCTCCACCTGAACAGATTGTATGACAACGACATAGAGCACGCCCGTACACAATCATATACCTCGGATGAGTGATAACAAGCGTGCTCTCTCTCGTTGTCACCCAAATCCCAAATTATATAGGAGCATGAAGAAAACCCTGCAATAGTAAGGACTTGATTTATCATGACTTGGCAGAAAACAATGATCCAAAAAATTAAAGAAAGGTTTGCAAGTAATGGCTTTCTTATGAAGTATATGGGCAACAGATAATGAGTCCTTGGGATTAGTCTCAACACATGCATGAAATATGCCATGCAACTTCAAAACCACATTAAACCACATTATGACTGAATTAATAGGAAGAAAAGATCCAGATCCAAATTCCTCTAGGGTGACATTCGTTGTCCAAAACTGAAAAAGGGACCAACGGGAGGTACTAGCTTACCCAAGAACTCCAATTAAAGACCATGGATAACATGAACAAGGTCTCCATGCATGAAATCTGAAGACAAACAAGCGCACAATTTACACCAGTATCAACTAATTCGTGCATAAAAACAATCAAATTTCTTCATCACAGTCACTATGATGAAAAGAAAAGGAGAACATTCACATGCACAAAAAAGACGCATGAGAAAAAACAGCTTAATAAGAATGAAATCAAGCGATGAAAATCGAGTAAAAGAATGAGTATGATGATAAGATTTTTCAATTACGCAAAAACTTACACTCCATCATTGTAGAATC
Organism: Carica papaya; assembly: GCF_000150535.2. The sequence continues at coordinate 330,151 of NW_019014684.1, read as the reverse complement.
AGTAGCCACTCCTTCCTAATATACAGGCAAATACATAACGAGCAGGTATTACACAATATTCTATGTCAGCAAACAAAAAATATTGAAGGATTACCGCATGCAAAAGGCCCAAGACCATGAAAAATGATTGGAATAAACAAAGAAATGAAAACATTTCCAACCTACATACTCGAACCCTAAAAAAAAAAGCACTGATGGAAAAGAAAAGACGAAATAGAAGTTATTGTTCTAATTCTAACAATGCATAAAGTAAAACCTAAATCAGTACCAAATTCAAGAACTGATGAGAAGCTGCGGAACAAAAAGAAAAAAAGAACACAGTTCATGAAGTAAACATACATAGAAGTAATCAAGCTTCTGAGACTTGTCAAAACGCACTTAATTTCCTCATCCAAAAAAACAAAACAAAAAAATCAGTGCAAATTCTATAAATATAACCTAACACCATGTTAAGCGGCTCAATAATGTTTGGTGATCATGGTCATAGTTTCTTTATTTTTTATGCATGTGATGCCAAACCCTCAACTCCAACTGCACCTGATTCCAGTGTTTTGAGTCAGAAAGTTTAGAGACCAAATAAAAATAAAACAAGAAGATCGCATGTGTTTGTCGGAAACCACAGATAATTTCGTGAAGAAAAACCGAGATATAATTGGGAGAAAAAAGCTCCATAAACCACCAAGAAAACAAGCAAAACACTACAATAAACCCCAAAAAAATAGAGAACCCGGAGAAATATAATTAAAAAATATATGAAAACATTAAACACCAAGAAAACACCCTTTCCACTGAGATTTTCGGATCCGACTTCGAAGCCCAATTCAGAAAACCCAAAAAGCCAATCAACAAATTAAGCAAAAATGATGAGAAATTAAGGAAAAGAAAAGAGAACCCACCACTCGCCGGCTGCCGGCTGTCGCCCGATATTAATAAAAGAAGAGTCAAAGAAACGGAGTGAAGAAGAGAGAGACTGTAAGATAGAAGCAAACCTTGTGGTTGTGGATAAAAAAAGGCCAAATGAGAAGATGAGAAGGTGCTGATCCACTGAGAATCTTCCAGGCATTTGCCCGTTTTACGGCTTCACTACCCAGAAAATTAGGAATAAACGGAACAAAAAAAATAAAAAAATAAAGAAATAAAAACTATTATTAAGTAAAAAAATTTGAAATTCATTAAAAAGAAAAAAAGTAAAAATTTAAAAAATAATAATAACATGTTTAGTACTAATTAGTTATACGAAGGTGTACCATTATCTTATCCACCTGTTTTTCTCGATCTGATGTCCATCATCATAGCCGTGTTAATCAACAATGGCTCATATCACGCCACGTCACACTCGTACCATACTTCAACACCACACGAAAGTACGACTTCCTTCCTCCTAATTCCATTAGGAGTAAAAAAATAAAATATAATTTATTTTTATTTTTAAAATAAAATCTAAAAATAACTTTTCTGTTAGAGTTGAATAATTACATTTTATTAATTTGATATTTTAAAATAAAAAAATGTAATACTAATTATAACCAATAATTTTACATACAGAATGTGTAAAAATTATAATTCTCTTCAATTCACATTAAAAAAAAGTATATAATGCAGCCCTAGATGTTAATATTTTTTGTACTTAATTATTATTATTATTTTTTAATCACTTGTCTTTATATCAATCAAATCATTGCCTTGTCAAAAAAAAAAAAAAAGAAAAAGAAAAGGTCCATAGAAAACTAATTGTACCTAAAGATTGAGACTTTTCTTCTATTAGTGTAATATAATATATATATATATAGTCATAATTTACCTATACATACATATTTGATAAAAATGCACGAGTTTTATTTATTTATTTATTTATTTGCTTGCATTTAAATCTCTTGTTTCTTTTTTTTTGGTTAGTTAATTTCCATAAGAAGATTCATACGGATATATGTACATATATATGTTTTGCATGTCATATACATATATATATATATATAAAGTAAGCAAATACAATTTCGAGGAGAGGCACTCTAGCATTCAAATTACCCAAGTGAAGATAGGGTCAAATTATCGAAGTGAAGGTAGGGCCATAATCAAACAGGTAAGATCTAGTTCTTTTGAAAGATGTATATATTTTTTTAGTAAAAAAGAACTAGGAAGACATACTTGGTTTGGTTATGGACCACAAGCATTAAAAAAGCAAAAACCGAAATTGGACAATCTGACCTTGTCAATGGGCCTAGTCAAGACCTGGGTCGAGCCCATTAGTCCATTTACATTGAACCAAAGCAAGCATGGCTCAAGACTTGTTACATAAAAGAATGGGTACCAAGTGAATATTAGGACCAATTAAAAGAAAAAAAAGCGAAGAAGAAGATATGTCCAAATATTATACATCAGAATCCGAGTTTGGGTGAATTACATTTGTTTCTCCTAACCTAAAAATGATTAGGGTGGAAAGATACTTTTTTAAAGACCAAATCCATCTCAAAATAAGTAGGTTGAGGTCAAATTTTTTTAGTAGGTGCCAATTTCTATGGAGTAGAAAAATAAAAAACATGGCAAGGGCTAAAGCAGAAGAGATTCCAGTTATGAGAAATAAACCACTAAATTTAGCAAATGACAGACGGTCCACAGCATTTGGAGTAGTGTCCCCAAAAGTGATATCCGATTGAGCCTTGAACCAAGCGTTTTCCAACATTATAAGCTTCTCCTCTGCCCTTAGTCTTGCAATGGCCTGTGACAGGTCTGCTACCAGCGTTGATCCTTTCGAAAAAGCCTGAAAATTTAACATTAGTAAGTGTATGATTATCCATGCTGTTCGAAGTTTACGGTTAAATAAACACATTAATTCATTTATCCACATCATTCATGCATATATGCCACGTAAATACTTATATGTTATAATCGAGTCGTACTGGTCATGAAAGTTGGCAATGTATTGATAATTAAATAAATTAAAAGGGTACTCACAAAGCTAAAGCCGTTGGTGGTGGACTTGGATCCTATCATAGCATAACCAGCAGAGTACCTTCCAAGAAAAATCTTTATGTATGGTATCTCGTCTATGATAGCAGTCACTCCACCATTGCTGCTTCCTCTTGATAATGCCTCGGCATATTCTTCAGGTGAGCCAAGCGGTTGAAGATTTGGATTCCTGAAGTTAAGATTGCTAATAACTCCATAAGTGAGGGGCAATGAGTTTTTCTGATATCCTATGTAATTCTCCTTTGAATCTAGTTGAATTTGTTGAACCGTCATCATTGAAGTCAAAGTAGCAGTATAACTAGAAGTTAATATAAGCACTACAAAAACCCACACCGCCACCACAAATTTTGATAAGTTGCTCTCCAACCTTTCCCCTGTTTGACAATGTTATCGGCATAAGTTAGTATATGCAAAAAGTTGATATAAATTTAGCAGAATGATCAAGAGGAGAGCTTACTATGAGCAAAAACAAGTGTGGAGAATGAGAACCAGAAAATGATCCCAATTTGCTGGGAAACTGAGCCTTGAAATTCAGCATTTATGGGGCGCTCTATCAACCAAACAATAAGGCCAGTCAGAACAAAGAAAGCAGCAGTTGATAGCCAAAGATCTATTGTGAGAGGCCTTAAGAAAATCCACATGTTTTTGCTGTCCTTTGCAGCTATCATTCCAACACCGACATCCGTGTATGGCAATGTGAAGTCAACATATGAAGATCTGTTGGCTGTGAACGTTAGATCCCCAATCGCACCATCATAATCCTTGTCCAAATTCATCACAAACAACAAATTAGAGGGACATAAATGAAAGACGAAGTCACTAATCCTATCTCGCAAGTCTATAGTAAGCACATTCACATACCTGACAATAGACTTGGTTGATAACATCATTGTAATTTAAATTATCTTCTCCATCAGCACTAGTAACGTGTACTAATTCATAATCCACTTCATATGGTAAGGAATCAATGGCAGCCCTGAAAACATCAATACAGAAGCCAGTGAAAATAGTAGTATTTGTTCGCAGATCGTGCTCTGCTTTCACTAATTCTGGAAATCCCCTATTCATTGGAACTGCAATTCTAAGCTTTCTACTATTCAATCGCCTCTTCAAACCTTTAGGAGTAGTTGCAGATCCTCCAGGCCAGATAATGGCTTCAAAATTGTCGGTTGAAGTACTAGAAGTTAAGAGCCTCCTATTATCAGATGGGTACAACTCTCTTCTGATTTTACCAATAGAATTGGTC
>NW_019014684.1:308183-325796 GCF_000150535.2 Carica papaya | reverse complement strand
ATATTTCAACTTCTTTTCTGTTCTCGTTTTAGCGGCAAGCATGACCAAAACCACTCCTTAGTCTTCAATGAATTTCATCTAGAAATTTGCTACTAAAAGATGGACCAAGAAGCACTTGCAAGCTACCGAGTCATATATATAGATTTAACCACCGGGATTAGATGGCCCAAGCAGCAAAGGGCTCAATTTTTTTTCATGGGACACCAGGGATTCAAATTCACATCCAGTAGGTGTCCATTAATAGTTCTAACTGTTCAGCACAAAGAATGCTTATACTTGCATGTCGGTGCGGGTTTATGTGGAGCTTGCCCTTTTGTCGGAAGCTATGGTCTAAATTAGACATTCTGAAACAAGTGAAACTCCTACAGCCAACTAAATTGGAAGATTGGGCTAAGTTGGTTGTTTGTTTCCATCCTTTTCTTGTAACAGAAGAAAAGAAGTTCATATACAGATTGGTTTCTTTTAGTAAGGAAAAATCACCTGCGGAGAGAACACGTAATGGCTGTCCTTTTGAGTCCCTCTTGTGAAGGCGTATTCTCGTTCTGTAATGGGCATGAAGTGTGTAGAAATCCGAAATAGCCATAGAAATGCAGTTCTGGATAATCTTTCCCTGCCATGATCCAGCGTCAAGAATCACTCCAATGTTTATATTCTCCACTACCATATCTTCAGCCCCCGAGGGTTTTGCTTCACCACGTAATATACCAAAAGTGCTAAGAAGAAAAATACATGTAAGCAAAGTTAGTTGGTTTTTCCTCTTCATCTCCATTCGAGGAAATTAACTAGTGATGTTTCCCTAATATATGCATATATATATATATATGTATGTATGTAGAAAAGGGTGATAACAAAACGTATCCACATGCATCAAAAGAGGACTTGTCACCTGCATACAAGTCTCCTCGACTCCATCGGTTTGTCAAACTCTTGAAAATGGACTGAATCAACAGCCAAAGTCATACGTTGAATTTTTATATATTATAAATATAGATACATATATAAATATATCTCAATGCTTCTAAGGTACTCGTTCTCTAGACCAGGAAAACAATATCTAATTTATACCATAACGTGTTTGTACAGAAAGACTTGGCTGTGCAAAATGATCCAGAAAATTTCATATATAATGTTTATCATCCTTTTATTAAATTTGGTTTTGTCAATTTTTTCAACATTATAAGAATCTTCAGTCATTTTTCAAACTTTCCAAGCCAAATTACAATTTCGTCCGAACATTTGAGAAAATACGCAGAAACTCCAGCTTATTAAAAATTAAATCAGAAACCACACATTTTATTAAAAACCCCTATACTAAATTTAAAACACTAAATAAAGAAAAATAAAACTACATAATACCTTCCTGCGCCCTTTCACCGCCATTTTTATCCATCTGTTTAAGCAAGCAAGAGTCAGATTCAGATCGCTTCTTTATGCACATCTACACAGGCTCCCTGTTGAACGTTGCTCATCTACCTAACCGTATCCGTCAATAACTTGTTCCTCATGACGGGTACTATTCGCAACGACGAGCCACTGGTTGTTCCAGTCAAATTTTCCGCCGCCACTTCTTATTGATTATATTTCCGCCATCACTAGTTATATGTCGGTGAATCGGATGATGGGGAACATAGCTTGGAAACGACGCCGTCTCAAGCTCTTCATTAGGCCTGGGCTGTGATGGTTTAAGCGGGACGAGAGATTTTATTATGATTAGAACTCGGCTTGGTATTTAATAGCCAAGATTTAGGCTTACGGCTTGGATCTTAAGGATTGTAGTTCTAACGAACGAAAACAAATTGAGTTAAAAGGTATAAAATATGTATATAACTACATATTTATACATAATTTATGTGTTCAATGTACATAAAATAATATGAAATAAATATAAATATAAATAATTTTAATTTGTAAAGTAAATAAATCAATCTGAATTTAAATTACATGTTTGAAAATAAATAAATCAAATAGATTTAAACATATTTACTCATTTATAAACATAAGGACGATTTATCACTAAATATATAGATTACGAAGATTTATTGCTAAATAAATTATATATAAATAAAACCCATTTACACATAATACCCATTTCACACCACATATATATATATCTTTATATGTGCTTTCTTTATAAAAAAAAAAATTGAAATTATGTAAACCATATCTTTATAAATTATTAGTATTGCTAAAATACATGCATCCTCGCATTTATGTAGCGTTTTGCACTAACTCATAGAATATGTTGAGGTTGACTAAAGTTAATAATCAATTATATGACATTAAAATATATTACTAATATTATAAAGAAGTAAGAAATTGGAAAAAGCAATTGACACTTTGCTGCATGCCGCAGATAACATGATAGAACATCGTGTCACGATTTCAATAAATTAAAAGGGTTGACAAGTAAACCCCCAAGATTTTTATATTTTTCTTTTGAAATACTCACAAAATTTCAATTATAATGTCTTGTGGATTTTTCTATACCGATAATTTTATATTTTTTTTTAATTTTTAACTCAATTTATTATTTTTTAATATTTTTAAAATTTATAAATTCTCATATTCAAAGTATCTATTAGTTTTGGATTTATCTTTTTTTGCATTAAAAAAAATTTATAATTATGGACGAAAAAAAAAAATCAAATTTATTGTCTAATCAATATAAAAGATGTTATAATTTCACTTTCATTGAATCTCAAGCATAACTGAAAAAGAAAAAAGTTTAAGCACAAATAGTACGTAAATTATTTTATATTTTTATAAGTTAATTTATTTAATTTAAATTCTATAATTTGTATTAAAAATAAAAGCTGAATCATATAATTAGAAAAAATACATATATATATATATATCGGGGTACGATCTCTTGATTCTTTACCAAACAAATGAAGATGATAATTATTAAATGTTTAATATCTTAATTTTTTTCTTCTATAATTATATAATTCAAAGTTGACTGCCTTATAATAAGGTTCTAAATAAACATCTCATCATTTTTTTTCTTTCTTTCTTTTGCTGATTTTTTTTCTTTTTGCAAATTACCAGAAACATTCAGCTCGTATAAATAATAGTCGACGACGTACAAGTCTGGTGTTCTGGCGTGCTGGCGAGGTGGCCGACGGGACAATTTTCCCGCTCCGTCGACTGAGTTGGCGCCGGGATCGCGTAACTCCGGCACGTTGATGGGTGTTCTTTTGTTATTATAAAGAAATCAAAATATTTTGAAATGAATAAATAAATAAGTTTATTCTGTCTCGAATTTCTCGTCTTCTCCATGTCATTTACTAAGCCTTTTGGAGTTCTAAGCAACTTATTAAGCGAAGCTCCACCTCTGTTTGTCCTCTCTCTACGTATTTGATATTCTCAGTATATGTCCCTGCATGGACACCTGAAGAAGATGGAATCATCAGCTCCTGTAAGTTCATTCTCTCTGTCATTCTTTGTAGTTTCTGGTAAAGGGGTTTGCGTTGATTCATGTGAACTTGAAGTAAATTTTTGCAGTCTGTGTATATTTGGTCCTTTATAGGCAATCAACCATGTATATGTATATGTATATGTATATGTATATGGTATGTATATACATGTGTCAACTGATATATCTATATATTTCCTGCAGCTCATATATAATCTGCGTATTGTCTTGCTCTCAGATATCTCCAAATATGAACTCTAAAAGACACAGCTCAATTCTTCTCCGTGTCTACCAGATATTATCTGTGCTCTCTGCAGCTTTCCTCATTGGCAGTGCATTTGTCATTGCAGACTATAAGCTGGTAAAAATCTATCCTGGAAATTCACCAAATGTGTTAATTCACTGTTTTACCTGATTCACTTACTCATTGAGATCATCTGTAAAAGAACTTTTTTATCTCCCTTTTGAAGAATCTATAATTGTGACTTCAATCTGCAGAGCATTTTACCGTGGAGGTCAATTGTTCTTGTGAGCAGTCCGAAACCAAATACTTGTGAGGTTTGCTGAATTCTTCATATCCATGGACACCCAAGTTCATTCCTGTACGGATATGTTTCGATATAATATATCATGTGTTTTAGGTTCAGTCCAGGCCGGCTGGAACCGAGGGATTACCTAAAGGTATTGTTTCTCAAACATCTGACCTGGAAATGAAGCCATTATGGGGCTCCCCAAAGAAAAAGGTGAGCCCGTTAGTAACTCTTAATCATATAATCATATAGATCTTAACTCGAGTTGAACTGTTACTTATTCAGATTCTAGTTTGGATATAATTTCTCTTTAAATTTCCATGGAAACCATAAATAGTATGAAGATTGTGGCGAAAAACTATGTCTTAGGCCACTTCCTTTTTCTTTTTTGTAGAACCAGAAATCATCAAAGAACTTATTGGCCATGGCTGTTGGGATAAAGCAAAAAGAAAGCGTTGACAAAATTATCAAGAAGGTCATTACTTCAACCATCATTCATATTTTCGTTATCTCAATAATTTCAGATTATGTAGTTAACATTGTTTCTTTTTTTTCACTTCGATCTCACAGTTCTCGTCAAGTGATTTTGTTGTGATGCTATTTCACTATGACGGAGTTGTGAATGATTGGAAAGATTTTCAGTGGAGTGACCGTGCTATTCATGTGTCTGCCATCAATCAAACCAAGTGGTAATGATCCTTATTTCTGGTAAATTTGAAACATTCTTTTTAAGCATGATCAGTTATCAGAATATTAGAGTGATTAAAGTCTGTTTGCGTATGAATTAGGTGGTTTGCAAAGCGTTTCTTACATCCGGATATTGTTTCGGAGTATTCTTACATATTCCTGTGGGATGAAGATCTTGGGGTGTACCATTTTAATGTCCAGAGGTATTTAAATCTCAAAACCTGCATTTAATAGTGCTTAGAACTGGTTCAATTTAGTTTCAATCTCCAAAATTTGTCGACTACCAGAGGCTAGAAAAAACTTTTTTTAAAAAAAAAACATCTAAGTGAATATTGTGCGTAACCTTTAGATACTCAAAAGTGCTGTTTTCTTCTATAAAAATTGAAGACTACCCTCCTGCTCTCTGCAGATATCTGTCAATTATTAAGGAAGAAGGTCTTGAAATATCACAGCCTGCTCTGGATCCCAGAAAGTCAGAGTTGCACCATCCTATTACAGCACGAGAACGTGGATCAAGAGTTCATAGGTTCAAATTTCTCCATGAAAATTATGTTATGGAACATAGAAATATATATATCATATATAAGAATGCTAGTGTAGAGTTGCCGATTATTAGAACTTCTCTTGGGACTTGATAGCGTGCTAAATGTTATCTGGAAAATGGATTTTCAGTTCTATTTCTTGGGGAACTCCAGGTTTTCTAACTTGACAACTATTTTGGTCTGCGTACATTGTGTTACCAGAAGGATTAATAGGGTGAGGAAGGGGATTCAGTGTGACAACAGCAGCACAGGTCCTCCTTGTACAGGGTAAAAGAACCTACTAACCTACCCTTGCTTCCATGATTTGAGAACCTTGAAATTTTTCACATGAATCAAAATTTAAATCACTAAGTTATCTGGGAATAATTGTAGTTATGCATTTACAGATTTGTAGAAATGATGGCTCCAGTTTTCTCAAGGGCATCCTGGCGGTGTGCATGGCATATGATTCAGGTAAAAGACGATGATCCTTGGAGTAGATCCGGATAACGCATTGGTGCTTAGTGTTCTCATTTGTTTTCTTCTGCTTTTTAAATTGTTTGGTTGACAGAATGACTTGTTCTATGGATGGGGTGTGGATTTTCAGCTTGGTTACTGTACACAGGCAATTTCCTATCCCCCTTTTATGTTTTACTTCCTTGAACAGCTTTCTTACGTTGAACTGTTCTACAGGGTGACCGAACGAAAAATGTCGGTGTCGTAGATTCTGAGTATTTAGTTCATTATGGTCTTCCTACACTTGGAGGTCAGGAGGTAAACAATGAGAACACTGCTAAAAGCAATTCACATCCTTCAGGAAAACCCACATTGTTAACCTAACCTGTCTCTATTTTCACATTCCTGACCCTTCTCACTGTAATTTAACAATCTCCCAATTTGCAGGCAACATCATCAAAAAATGTGTCCAGTGACAGAAATGAGGTAAGCTATGAAATATTGCTGAAGATTCACAGAAACTCTAACCATTTGTTTGCCTTCATTTAGCTGCTGCTTTGGGCTAGGCCTTCTTTATTCTCTGCTGGTCGGTCACCTGAGGCTCATAAGAGCTTTCGTGAAACTGTTTCTGCAGGTACGGAAGTGGTCACTCATCGAATTAGAGGTCTTCAAAAATAGATGGAACAAAGCTGCAAAGGAGGATGATTGCTGGACTGATCCATATAAATAATTACAAAATCAGAGATGCTAGTGCCCATTATGAGAACATACATATTTGGCAATGGCGAGATTCTGCTATTGAAGCTGTTACAATGGAAACACGGGCTACATGTACTATATCTGTATGGCCATTTTTTAGAATCTAAATAAAGCTTGTAACTATAGCTAGGGTATTAATTCTTTCCAGAACTACAAATAGCATTGTAACGGTTAAGAGAATTGATGAGGAATGTTGGTCCCTTGACCCTATTGTTTATTGATGATTTTAGATGAAGCCCCATACAAGGCAATGAAATTGGAAGAAAAGCAAAATGTATATATGTTGAACAGAATGGTCGGTCAATTTCTTTTAACCTTTTTATTGTTTAGCCATCTAATAAATATGTACGTGAAGGTGACTTCTTCAAAAGGACAAACAGGGACGCCAGAAACAAAACTACTGTATTCTTTCTGCCTTTTATTTGGATCATAAGATAGGTGTTCTTCCACTGATAATTCTTGAGATAATCCCTCCAAGTTCTTCACCACAGTCCTCCTGCACATGATGCCCTGCCTGCAAAAGCAACGAGGTAGTTATACAGTTATCTCCATTAGGAGCCTTAGTATTTAAAGAAGATAGATGTGGTTTATGAAGAGGATAACACCCACTGTTAACATTTTATTAAACAGAGCAGGTCAATTTTTAAGTTCAGAAGGCACGAATAAAATCAGAAGCAGGAAGCATAGCACCAAGGTACAGGATACAGGAGACACCGGTAACAAAAACAGGGAGCAACAGGATGGATTTTAAAAAAAAAGATAAAAAGTATAAAAGTAAAATAAAAGAGAAGCACCAAGGGGGTGCAACCCAAATATAAAATTATTTACAGCTCAGTAATGTTATCTATGAAATGCCCAAAATCTTCTATCCTATACATGTCGTGCCTCAAAAGGAAGCAACAGGATGCATTGACCAATAACAGTGACAATTTTCTCAAATGGGAAGTCTGGAGAAGACGATTGTCTCCATCTGTCTTCAAAAACCTTTATGAAATATTGCCTTCGTTTTACTATTTCAGAAATGGGCTATGTACGCTGAATTCTGGCTTTTTGTGAATTCCATTTTTGGTTCTGGAAACAGGCTACAGCAAATTCTAATTTTTTCTTTTCTTTAGTCCAAATTCTAATTCTTCAAAGAGAAATTAGAATTCATTCCAAGAAATTCAAAGTATGGTGAAAATGGTTCAAACATGAAATTATGATACCGTTCTGCAGCAATGTTATTCTAGTAACGAGGTAAACAGAATAAAACTAGATCAAGATGGATTGTATGTGTTGGTCTCACATTGACTGTCCCTCTGACAAGAGACAAAAAGCTCACCCTTGATATAAGTTGTATGAGGAAACAATTTCAGGGAAAGTACTGAATGAATGGCACTCATGCAGTTAAAAACCAAAATTTTATATTGCATGTAAGAATTAATAAACATGTGTATACCATTCAATAGAATGACAAGGGTACAAGAGTTTGTACCATAGGAAGTTCGATTAATTTATGGTTTGAGCCATTGCAGAAATCTTCCACTCCATCATAACTTAACCAACGATCTCGTTGACCCCAACATATTGTAGTCTGTACTTTCCAATCCTTATCAGTGAGTACTCTCCTCATTTCTTCCATGTAGTTCTGTCAAGTCAAACAACCAGAAAAGAAAATCTTACTTACCTCTCACCACTATCCTAAGAGGAATAGAAGTTCGGAAACTTGAATGCATATTGCAACAACTTATTTCAATACAGAGCAGAACATGTTGCTATATGCTGCATAGGTCAATCAGTGTGTTCTCATTGCAATTCTGATGTTCAAGGAATATGACTTGGTTCTGCAATCCTTACTACCTATTATACCCTCTTTACTGTGTCATTTAGATTTCTGCGCTCAAACAACAGTATGGATCTATATCAATTTTCTGGACCAGATGATGTTAGCATTTCCAAGGAGAGGCCAGTTCAATAGTTTTAGTAGTGTGATTACTAATGATACACAACTCATTACTAGTGTGGCATTAGAGTAACAGCAAGGAGATGATAAAAGCATAACAACAATGAAGAAAGATTTTCTGTAAGTGCACTAATACAAGAAACTTGAGCGAGATATAATTAAAAGGGATTGCAAGTCATTAGATAATGGTAAAGATAAGGAGCTGACTTGAAAAAGAGGCAACACAGACTCAAAAAGAAGGCTCGAATTGCCTCTTTGATAAGATTACAAGGTCAGAAAAATGAAAATTAGCAACTTAACCACAGTAAAGAGGAAACTAACTGCACCTTCAGCTCCTTCTTCATGGCCCGACTAATTGCATTCAATGCAAATCCAGAAGAGCCTGATGTGAGGTAAGGTCTTCGATAAACCATTGCATCATCCTCTTTCATCTTATAAGGACCACAGCTTGTCAATGCTTTGTCGCTAGCCCTTAGAGGATCCTGTTTATGAATAAGAGCAAAAACCTTCAAACACGGTTACCAGGTGCAAACCATTGAAAACCACCCAGACTGTTATGAATTCAAAGGGGAAAAACGAAGACATCATCTAAGCACAGACAGACACTATATACGCAAATAAACATAAGATAGTAAACATATATGAGTACCACCTACCTGAGAAAAAATCTCGCCCAGCAAAAAGTTACTGAATATGGACAGAGTTGACGGAAGATTGGCATGTTTGGCAGTTAGCTGAAGCATAAAAGAGCCTTATGTAAGTTACATAACTGAAAGAAATCAAGTCAACACTCTTTAGGTTGCTATAATATGCATGAAATAATTTCAGATAACACTTTTTATGTATGTGTGATAGATGCTCCATGAGATTACTAAAACTTCTTTCATTCTGGTTATAAATGCTTTTATCAGTAAGAGGAAAGAGAACAGTGAATGCTTAAATTCCACTAAAAAAAACATTTTAATAATAATAGGACTGGAACTAGTAATTAAATGGTTTTTGTACTCTTTTTTCCCACTTCTCTGATTGAAATGCAACAAGACATGGAAACTTAAGGGAAAATAAAGCAGGTAATTGTTTTTTCAGAACATCAAGGGCCTGGCTTCTACTAATCAGCAGGGCAGACCTAATCAAGCAACAGCTTTAGTTTTCAGTTTAAGGAAATCCATACTGGAGGATTCAGTAGTATTAGATCATGAAGCTTTTCCTGATGATTGCTTGCGTATTTAACCACAATTGGTGAAAAATAGCCCTGAGAAGACATCACAAAATTGAAGTTGGTGAGTCGCAAATCACTCAGTGAAATACTCTTACAATGCATCTGTTGGTCAAAATACAGCCAAATCAAACATACCTGAACCACAAGTGAGACCTTACCAGTGGCAATTTTATTAACTAAGGACTCCAAGCATGATACATACTCTGTAACATTAAACAAAATTTACTAGAGCAAAGACTATCTTTGTCATGTTGCTGTAGGATCAAAGACATTAAAATAGAGAAATCATACACAGTTAAGCCTAATTAGTTATATACCACCCAATGTGTAGTCAAATCCATATCTGGGTTGAGGTTTATCAGAAAAGCCAAAGCCTGTAGAAGAAGTTGTTGAGGATGGAAATCATGTTAGGCTATGTTCAATTGAGACAATCTGGACAATAACAATTTCCTAATTAACTAAATAGTTCTTAACCATAGAATGAAAGAAATCACACAAAATTGTGTTAGCAGACAATTTTGTGAAGCATGATGAATGTAATATGAAAGATTGAACAAAGCTGCTTATTAAGAAAATTCATGACAGGCACATCAAGCCAGTGTTAATGCTAATACAAATTCACATTGAAAATGTACTATTCAAAAAGATCTCAAGCTAACTTATTTCCTTCCATTATATTAAAAACATAAGGTAAACTGAAAAAAAGATCTTACCAAGCCAATCAAAAGCAATAGCACGATAATTCTTGGAAAGTTCGGGAAGAACTTTGCGGTAGGAATATGCCTGTCAGTAAGAATTATATGTCAAAATGAACAAAAAAAGAAAGAATATTTGAAAGCTCCAAAACCAAGGATGGGAGAATCCCAATTATCTAGGCTATTGCTTAGAACGAAGTCATAAATATCATGGAATTCATTTGTCAATTCACACTTAATTCAACTAGTAGATATTGTTAAGTACATTAGAATGATATAGAAATATGAATCAATGTTGAATTTCATATGGAATTAACACAACGAATTCCAGACTCCATTAAAATTAACAGAATTTGGAATCTATTGTTCCAATTCCACGTACAATTCCATACAAACTCAATTTTTAGCATTACAAATAGGATCTTATCATCTTATAGTTAAAATATGTATTTCCAAATGAATTCCACAGAAATTTTGTATTTGTTTCAAATGTAGCCTTAAGCTTTGGTTTGATGAACTTACCTGTGAAGGAAAACCATGAATTAGTATAACTGAAGGACTATCAACACTTCCACTTTCAACATAGAACCATCTATTGCACAAAATTATATAGAGATAGCATGTTTCAATTGGTAAACCCTGCAAATAATCAAATTTCAATTTCTTGCATACAAATAAAGACCTAAAATAACTAAATGGGACAACATCCAGAAGTATTCCTAGCATAATTTTACCTGAATAAATCAGTTGAAGCCTGAGAACCAGCACCCATTGTAAGTCCAAATATTGGATCTTTTGCCTTATCACCAGAACCAGAAACAGAATGAGCTTTCACCTGCTCATGAAAATCGCAAGTCACCGTTGGCACTCTTTGGAAGACAACCCAATGTTTTGGTACAAATAAATTCTAAAAAAGTTTGAAAGTTATTCAAAAAATACTCTACAATTACCCAGTAATTAACGAGTAATCAAAACAGACACAAATATCAGTTGTTACTGTGATTATTTCAATTCCATTAATGTAGGCTCCTTGAGGCTTGAGCTACATGCGTGAGCATCTTGTTTAGTCCAGTGGTTAATGATGTCAGATGATACTCCTACCGAATCTTACTACCCAAACAAGATAGAGGTGTCTCATTAATTCTAGAGATATCAACCCAATAGTTCTAATTATGCAAAATGACAGAGAAATAGAACTTTACTATTTTCCCTTTCTTAAACCATTCATCTGATGGACTCGGCTCATCTGAATACTTTCCTGTGACAAACGACCAAATCAATCCGATCATTAAACAAAATGATAATTCCTTCATTTCAACATAACTCCCAAACCAGGAAATAAAAAAAAAAAACGAAAAATAAACTAAGGTGAACTCGGTACCTCCACTAAAAGAGAAGCCATCTCCAGCCGAAACAGGGGCGTCTATTAGATAATCCTACGAAGGAAAGTAAATGGGTTAAAATAACGGTGCGTAATAAATGTAAAAAAATCGAATATGTTAATCAAACTGAGAAGCGCACATCTTCGCCGTTGGATCTGCAGGTGAGTCTGTGAGGCGTTCTGCTGTCGTTTCTAACCGTAGAATAAGATCTTCGGAAAAAGAGCGACGAGGGAGAGGTCGCAGGAGAGAGAATGGGGAGTTGGCAATGGCGAGCGTAGGGTTTAGGAGTCTTAAACTGAACCGCCATGGTATTATGTGAGAGAGAGAAATGCAGAAGGAAGGAAAACAAGCAGACAGTTAAGGCTGCTTAACCGTTGGCTCAAATTCAGGTAAGAAGGATTTAAGGGAAGCGAAACAGGCGATATGGATTTTCTGGCTCTGATCGCGTGTTAAATTGCGCGCACGTGTTGCTTTTTTTTTTAGAGCTTATAAATTTTTAATACGCACATAAATGCTATTTTAAAAAAAAAGAAAATAGAGTATTTCAGTGGTACATAATTTATATAGATAATGAATGTTCATAAAATAAGTTTAAAATTAATTAAAGTATTTTTAAAAAAGTATATATATATTTTAATTCATTTACATAAAATAAAATATATCAATTATTCTTTGTATTTTCATTGATTAAAAATTTTATTTTGTTATAGGAGTTTTTTTTCTCCCTTAAACTCTTAACTTATTTATAGTATAAATATAGTTTTTGTCGGTTTAAAAAAATTAGGTAAAGATCATAACATCATTATTTATATTTTAAAAAATTTTAAATATTAAAATATAAATTTAAACAATAAATAAGTTCAAATAATATAAAATTTCATTTGACGTTTTATAAATTTTTCTTTATTTTTAATTTAATTACACAATTTAAAATTTTAACTAAGAAAAATATAAATAAAATGTGACATAATTAAAATATCATAATAAATATTATCAATATAATTAAATAACGGTGAATAAATAACTTTTTTAATTTCAATAATATGTATCCTTTATTTATTTTACGATACAAATTTTATTTTAAATACTATGAGCAAAATTTCAGTTATTTTTATTATGATCTCATTATTTTTTCTATACTAATAAAAATAATATCTATTTCAATTTTTACGTATAATACTAAGTATTGTTAATAAAAAATAAGTATTTTTTTTATTTTTTCAAAAAAATAAAAATAACTTAATGGTGTTTGAGAATTTTTTAAAAATTAAATAATAATTTTAGTTAATAAATCAATAACAATACAAAATAAACATAATATTTTATTCATTAACTAATTTGATTAGTTAATTAAATTATTTTTCAGAATATTTAAGTATACTATAACTATTTTACTTTTTTTTGTTATAAAATTAAAAAAAAAGATTGATCGTCTAAAATAAATAAAAAATATTTGATGCTAAATTGTAACAAAAAAAATATTGAGAATCAAACTTTAAAAAACATCAAATTTGGAAACGAATATGACAATTAGCAAATGACTTAATTAAAAAATAAAAATAAAAAGTTAGTTTCTTAAATCTAAATTTAAAAAGTTAAGAACCACTTCGAAATTAATATAAAAGTGAGGAGCAGATATTTTACATCTAACGTGGCTTAAATCTATTGGTTAACTTTTCGTGTTCGAAGCTGATTCGTGCCTTTCAGAATTTGCTGCCACGCCATCTATGACTATATATTCAGGGCGTTCAATTAGTACTCCCGTCCATCTTCCGACTAAAACCCGAGAAATTTCGGCACGTCTGTCGAAACCCTCCTACAGTCCCCAGCCACCGGTCTAGCGTGCATAGGCTTCCTTGCGCCCAGATATTTCGGCATCTCTGTGTGGGTACGCTCTGAATTTTCATAGTCCCCTGTTTTTCCTGTTTATTTTGATTTGATTTAAGCATATTCTTTAGGTGCTTTGGTTTCCATTTAGTTTTCTCCCTCTGCTGGCTAATCTGTTCAGTATCTTGCCTTTTATGTCTCATTGTGATTGATCTTTTCTCCTTTTTATTGAATTTGTTATGGAACTGTCATGTGGGAAAATCTGGGTGGTAGTCTGTTTGGTTATCATAAATCAACCATTGGTACTTTAAAAAGGGAATTAAATCTGGAGAATTTGATTGGGGCATATGGAGCTTTCATGGGTGACAAAGCACGGCTTTTAGTTGTTTTATTAGTCACTCGACAAGCAGTTAGGTATTGGTCTCATCATGGGTCAGTTTGTTGGTGAATAATTTTTTTTCAATGGACCAGAGTGGGTTCAATCATATATCGATTACATTCATGTGTGCGCTTCTGTTTCTTTGCACTAGCAATGGTTTCTAGTAATGTTTTATTACATATAGCTTAGGGGTTAGGATGAGTCTATGGTTGTGATTAGAAGGTTCACTTGCAGAATCAGTTCTCTCCCTTTTTTATATCTAAAAGTATCTTTTGGGTTTGTTTTTTTTGAATATTTTATGCTTCCTGATTTTTGCAAAGTATGTTATTCGAGCTATTGAAAATTGTTAGAATTGAATTTTGTTTTTCATCTTAGAGATATTGTTTAAAAATCTTCCTCTATTTTACCAAATAGAACTCAAATTTTTACATGCATCAAATTCACGCGTCAAATCCAAAATTTATACATTTTTTGTTCAAGGGCGTAATCTTTTGAGAATATCATGTTAAAAACACTATGTTGCCTTTGTTAAAAGAACATGTCGGAGTTAATAAATTTTTTAGTTTGACGCATAAAATTTGGTATGTGCCAAAGAATTACAAGCTTTTCTTTGATTCAATTAAAAATTTTCGGACACCAATTCGATAGATTTGATAAAATAAGGGGGGAGTTTTACATAATACCCCCTTGATCTTAGTATTGTATAGTTCTTGTAGAACCACAAGCTCACATAAGAGATTGCCTCTAGTTTGAAATTGCAAGCTATTGGTACTTTTGAGGTATTGAGGTCACAAACTGTAGTGTTATCAGGATTTAGAGTGTGAGAAATTTCCTTTCTTAAATGGATTGCATTTTTGCATTTCCAAACAAATGGGGCTAAACACAAAACGGGATTCAATTGAAACAGAACCCTTATATCCAACATGATATTGAGTTTGAGGTTTTACACATACCCTTTATAGGCTTTGCGTATAGCTCAAAAGTGAAAGCCTATTGCTCAAAGTGCTAGTACTAACGATGTATAATTTTAAGGTCTTTACAACACAATTATATATTACACTTTCTCACATATGACTACCAATATGAGATACACGTTATTACAATTCTACATTGGTATATAAATATATTTTCCTCCTGAATAATTTTTTATTTCCCCTGACTAGTATATATATAGCTTGTATTTCAGTTTCCTTACGGGGATATTTTCGCAATCTTGCTATTGATATTTTTGTTCTGTATGCTTTTTTTTTTAAAGATTTAGTGGTGGCTCCATTTAATTTATCACAATATTGAAATTGGAATAAAAGTGTGGTTGCTGCACTGATGGATGCAACTTAAGAAGTTGCGGTAATACTTGTAAATTTTTTGTTAGCATCAGTTTGAAAGATGGCCAAATACAGCTTTTTATGGCCAATATGGAGGATTCTGAATAGCATCTTATGGAATCAGATATGCCACAATCAATTTATTATATTATACGAATATTTGTGTAGGGCTAAGTCCTTGTTTCATCCTCAATGATTGAACACATGGAATACCTGATAAAGTATTTGGATAATGTGTTTCCTTAACTGTGTGCTTATATTAGATGGGAACTTCAATATGAAATTATCTCCTTTAATTTGTTTGCAATTTCTTCTGTAAGCAATACGGATAACCTAAGCTGCATGTTCTTTGATCTTAAACTTGCAATGCCTGCAATAACTCATTTGATAGCTTGTGCTATATGATTAATGTTTTCACTTGAAACTTGAGGAAGAACCATTTGATTGCTTGTGCTAGATAAAAGTAAGATTGAATTTAGGCAATTTTCCTATGTGCTTTTGCCATTACGGATAAAGTTTTATCATCACAACTTCCAAAATTAATGAGTATGTGGATTGGTTATTCCGGCAGAAAATATGGTTTTGAGTGGAGGAGCTCCCCCAAGAGGAAGTGCAGCTGCTGCTGCAAGTTTGCGGAGGAGAAGGACAAGCAGCAGTGGTGCATCAGGAGGGGCAGCTGGAACAATGCTCCAGTTCTACACAGATGATGCCCCCGGACTGAAGATCTCTCCAAATGTTGTGCTTGTCATGAGCATTGGTTTTATAGCTTTTGTTGCCATTCTTCATGTCATGGGTAAATTGTACTTCGTCCGCAGAGAGGCTTGAAGCCAATAGGAAAAACATCTTCATTCGGATTTCTCAGGAAATATGAATTTTCTTTTTTTTGCATTTTAAGCTTTTCATTAGAACGTAAAAGAATGGTTAAAGCAGCTCCTGAATTGTCTCTGGTACAGTAATAGGTGCCGTCTTATGAAGGTACTCATAGTATTAAATAATAAGTAAACAACTAAAGTTTCTTTTGTTCAATTTAACGTTTAACTAAAATTTTAGTACTTAATGTATTTTTATCTTCAATTCTTAATTTCAGGTACCTGCGTGAATATTTAATAATATGTAACAGACAATAGATTTTAAAATATATCATATTTTTTATTTCACCGTAATTTTAAAATATCGGAGTTATTAAGCAAATAAATAAAAATATTAATAAGTAATATTACAGTATTACCATCATCCACAAATAACTAAATAAAGTAATTATTCGTTAATAATATAGCTATTTAATGTTAAAATTTTGATATTATATATAAAAATCACAAAAGTTTTAACTTCATTTATTATATTTTTAAATAAAATAAAAATTCTATTGCAGTTAAATTTTTTTTAAAGGGTTAAAAATATCTTTAAAATGAAAAAATTGTGATTGTTTTTTAAAGATCATTTGGTTTAATAATAAGGAATTACGATACGAGCAACTCTTCACAGCTTTAACAGAGGTTGTTGAAAATTTATATGCGTGTGATTAAGTCGGAATTCTACCCGATGATCAGATCGAGTAGCTAATAATACTTAAACGAATTCAAGGACGATTGCCTCTCTTTCAATTATTAACTATCGCCCTTGAAAAGATCATCACCAAGACATAAATTTACAACACTGTCCATTTCCAATCACCATCCAAAACGAACATACAGAAGAATTTCACATCATCATCTACTTGATGTAGTAAGGAAGGTTAAGAACATAGAGAAGGAAGTAAGCCCAGATGACACCAGAAATTCCACCAAAGAAGAACCCTCCGGTGAACTTAGCCCAACCGTCAGCAGTCTGCAACTGGTCTGGCTCCTTCTTCCTCCCGGTCAAGGTTAGTCCCGGTGCAGTCGAGGGTTCACCTTCGTTGAAACTCGCCACCCCGTACATTGTCAGGCACACGCTCAGGATCACAACCAGCCCAGCTGCTGCTAACGATCCAGCAGGTCCTGCAATCTCCGTATTCCTCAATGGCCCCGCCTTCACGAATGGCCCCACCAGCAGGAACCCGTGCGCCAGCCCCACCTCTATTCCCCGGAGAAGTGGGCTCACTGCCGTCCGGTACGCCGGCAGGTTGGATAGGTACCATGCGATCAACGGACTGGATGTCACCGGAGTTTCGAGGCTTCCGATGAAGGGGTCACCGTTGATGGGTTGGATCACTTGGTAAGTTGGCTGCACAAAACCGGATATTAAAAATTTCCCATGAAAACCCAATAAACAAAAAGAAAATCCGATAAAGAAAACTAGTCATACTGACCTTATCAGATTGAACGGCTTTGACGGTGAAAGAGTGGGTTCTCTTGGTGGGGGATACCCTAAAAGGAGCACCTGATATGCCTCTGGGAATGACCTGTCCCCTGGTTAGAGAAGAAGCAAAGCTGCTCTTGAGCTGGCTCGCCATTGGAGAAGCACTAGCGGCCATTGATGATTGATTAATTTTGTT
>NW_019014684.1:282634-303530 GCF_000150535.2 Carica papaya | reverse complement strand
AGTAATTTTCCAGCCAAACTCATTTGGAGGACTAAAATCCCTCCCCGTATAGGTTTTTTCGCATGGGAGGCTTGCTGGGAAAGAATATTAACTATGAACAGACTTAGAAGTTTGGGTAGGATTACTGTCAATGGTTGTTATTGTTGTTTAAGGGATGAGGAAACATGCAATCATCTATTATTGTGGTGTCCTACTACATATAGATTGTGGTGTATGATTTACGGGCTTTTTGGGATTGATTGGGTTATTGCGGGCTCGGTTAGGGGTGAGATTTAGGTTTGGGATGGTTTACTTGTAAAAAGAAACATTGCTAATATAATCCCTTTGACGGTTTTTCGGATCATTTGGAAAGAGATGAATAGTAGAGTTTTTGATAGTATTGAGAGTAGTTTTGATAGAATTAAAAATAGGTGGATACACTATTTTAGGTTTATTTTGTTAGGTCATGACATCAATAGTGAAGTGGATTTTGGAAATGTCATTGATACTCTAACAGCATTGTAATTACTTATGTATTTGAGTGATACTCCCATTTTATTGGTATCATGTTAATAGATACTTTAACACTTTTTATTCAAAAAAAAAAAATTAACTCCCTAATTTACAACTATCTCGGTCTTCTTCTCTTCTTCTTCTTCTTCTTCTTTTTCTTTTTCAATTTCAGATCAGTACTATGACCAAGGTATCTGACAAATTAGCATTTGTTTGGCAAGCTTTGAGGTTTAGACTTTTGGCTTGTAATTTGAGAATTTTTGTTTGGATTGGGGTGGCAGTGAATATACTAGAAGCAAATTTTCTTAAGTGAATTGTGAACATTTCTCTTCCTGGTTTGGGGAATAAATACATTCGAACTTTAGAATTATCATTTAATGCATCAGCCTCTAGTAACCTGGCATGGTATTATATTGTTATGAAGAATGAAAAGGAGATCTTTGATCTTTTTTGGATTTCATACTGTCCTGTTATCATCTCTGACGTATTGTTTTCTAGGCAAAGTCTTTGTGGATGGAAAGATGGTGAATAAAGCTGGAACACCTATCTCTGATAAGTCTGTTGTCGAAATTATAGCTGAAGTTCCAAAATATGTATGTAGGTGATTATTCGCTGCAAGATCCTTTATTTGCTTCAAGAACCTACTTACATTTCCATGCATAAGATACCACTTCGTCAATGAAACTACTGAGACCTGTTTCTTTAAATTCTCTTCACTTTTTCTTATCTAGAGCAGGATATAAGTTAGAAGCTGCCATTGAACAGCTGGGTGTTGATGTGGCTGGCAAAGTAGCTCTTGATTCAGGGCTGTCAACAGGAGGATTTACTGATTGCCTTCTTCAGTATGGTGCATCAGTTGTTTATGGAGTTGATGTAGGCTATGGACAGGTACTAGTAATTTTCAGCATAATTCATCTTTTTCTTGAAGCCACATTCTATATATCATGCACTGATAAACTACCATTTGTTTCTTCAAATTATTACCCAAAAAATGATGTCTTAAAAGGTTTTCCTGCTAACTAGGTGATGCTTTGTTCTGGACACTTTTGTTGGATAATAGTCCTCACTATTGTTCAGAAGTGTTATGATATAGTTTCTCTCTAGCTGCCTTTTTTTTTTTTTAAAGATGCTTCAAGGAGAAGATGTAAATAAATTCCAGAAGTCTGGAATGAGAGTAACTTCATTTCAAATTTATCTCATATCCATTCATTTTTTACTAAAGAGATGAATAAAAAATTGTTGTTTCTATTTTCTGATGAGAGGGTCTTTTCTGTTTCACCTTTCTGCTTCAGGTTATATATTTTTACTGGTGTACAACAAATGTAATTAATTATTAATGAATGTTCAATTATTTCAAATAGGTAGCAGATAAAATTCGTCGTGACCAACGAGTTAGTGTTATAGAGCGGACAAACTTGAGATATCTCTCTGAATTACCTCAAAAAGTTGATTTGGTGACTCTGGATCTTTCCTTCATTTCTATTCTCTTGGTAAGCTGAAATTTCAGAAGTATGCAATATTTATGTTAATAAGGGTATTTGTGTTCCTATCTTCTTTAATAAGAAAATTTCTCTAATTGCTTCTTTCTTGTCCCCTTTTAATTTGAACTCAGAACTTTTATATTTTCACTGCAACAACCTTTTTGGCGCTTTTATTAATCAATATGCACTAGTTTAGGGACCGACAATAGTTGAAATAAACAGCGTTGGCCTTGTTAAACCCCAACAAAAATTACCCCTGATGATGTAGTTATCTATGTAAAAGCGATTATTCTCGTAAATGTACTATGAACCAGCTGTTATGCTTCCATGCATTGTGATTACTAATTAAATTATTTTTCACAATTAGGTAATGCTACAGTAGTGAATGTGATGAAAGAAGATGCAACCTTAGTTACCTTGGTTAAACCTCAATTTGAAGCTCGCAGATCACAGGTGAATTACAGCTCACCGTTCCATGCTTTTTAGGAGAGTACCCAAACCAGTAGTTAATTTGGGATTACTTTTTTGAGGAGAAAGAATTTTAAATGGTGCATTGCTCTAAAATTTATCATTTCAAAAAATCATTTGCTCGCAGGTTGGAAGTGGTGGAATCGTGAGGGATCCCCAGGTGCATCAGGAGGTATGAACTTTTCTCCTCATGTAACAGGAACTATGGAACTATCCCATGTCACTATACCAGTATAACTTAGGTTCCTATGATTTCCTTTCGAGAATTAACGTCAAATCTTTTCTAGAGCCTTCCATTCAAGAACTTTTAACAAAAATTTACTCATTGTACAATATGCTATAGGTCCTCAAAGGAAATACTAATCATGTCCTACTGTTTGTGTTGTTTTTCAGGTACTTGAGAAGATTATAAGAGGTGTAGAGAACTTTGGATTCATCAGCAAAGGATGGATCGAATCTCCTATTAAGGGTGCTGGGGGTAACAAAGAATTTCTAGTTTGCTTTAACAGAATAGTTGAGAAAAATGAAGAATAATGTCTGAATGATAAGGCGATAGTTTGTATTTTTTTTGACAATGCCAAAGCTCCAAATCCGTATGCCTGCAACACTTGCATTTAAAGGTGGCTGAGTGCTTCTAGTATTTGCACATCGTATTTAGCAGGTAGAGAATAGTAATTGGAAACCAGATGTTTTAACTGTTAAATTATAATTCTTAGAATTGCTATCTTTATATACTGAGCTCAATTTAACAGCTAAAAGGTTGAAGTTCACAATTAATGGTGTAAGTTCTAACATTCTCCTGTTTCAACTCCTATTTGAAGTTCACAAGCATACACATATGTTTCTCACAGAATAGCTATCAACTACAATAACCATGCTCATTCAACATCTCAAAAGGGACTCTAAGGCCAACCACCTGGCCAACAACTGAGAACCATGAGAGCAAATATATGTCAATGGCCACTCCACGTTTAGCCAAATCCACATCGCCAAGATATAGAAGTTTGATCCACTCACTGGTTCCACACGGATGTAGTTTGCACCATGGCCGTTGCAAATATGGATGCTCCTGCAATTCATAGTTCTTATACTATTGAATTAGTCTTGTGCCATGAGAATCTCCAGAGAACTACCATAGCATAAATTAACGAGAGGATTTCCAGACTGCCATAAAACTGTTTATATTCATTAAAGGTAAACAGGAAAACTATCTCAACTGGAGAAATGACACATGTGACTTCAACCAAAGACAATTTCTTAGAGGTAATCCACTTCAGGCCACAGCCAACCCACGACTTTCTAGGTTTTCTTTGGTTACTCGAAAGTTTCCACTTTGGTTGACAACCAGAATCACACATCTGACACATTTTTACTAAAAGATGATAGAACTGAGACTATGACCATCACAAATTCAAAGTTTGATTAAATTTCTTTTCAAATCAGAACTTATTTTACGTAGAAGATAATAGAAGCTTTATTTAAAATGATAAAAATTAAGTTTATGTAGATTTTAACCCAAAATTGGAACAATAGATCCATTTCAGGCATATTTAAAATGATAATGAGTTAGTTCCAAAGATTATCTATGGTAGGTTTTAGATACTCCATTTCAGGCATCAGTTGCAAAATATGATGGGCATAAAATATAGCACAAATTCAGAGATCAATGACAATATAAAACCACCCTAGTTTTCTTGACTTCCTTAATAATAGGCAAAATTAGGAAAAAGAAAAGGAAGGTAGACTAGACTAGACAGTTAATGAGGATAGACTACCTCCTGAGTTAAGAATGTCCATTTAGACTCCAATAATGCCGCAGAGCAGCCAGGAAGATCTCTTTCAATTTCATCAAAAGATAGTGCTCGTCCATCTGTTTGCATAATGAAGGATCATATGTTCAATATATAAATTTATGTAGATGACGTTCAGTCTTGCAAAGTTGGAATTACAATAATATAATATTCAAATTTCAGCAAAGGCTATGTGTAGAAGAAATATAATATTTTTCTAAAATCCACCTGAATATTTCTACCAACAGAATAACTTCAAACATAAACTGACCAGCTATGAGTCTCCAATAATGCAGGGTTTGCATTTTCTTGCATGTCAAACAAAATTTACCACATTTCATGTATCTCAAATCAAAAGAATGCAGACTCTCTGAGTATAAGAACAAAATTATGCTGTGTATTACCCTAACGGCAGAGGAGATTGAAATAAAAGAATTTCCTGTCCAGAGCTCCATTCACATTTATGAAAAAATTGTTTCCAACTAACCTTGTTTGTTTTTCTATTGAAACGGTTGGAGATTAGAATGTGTTTCCAGAGCCAGAGGAGAATAGAGTTGGACCTATTATCCATCTCACAGGAGAGAGAAGCCACACTACAAGCTAAGTCATCATAGAATATTGCAAATAATAAGTGGATGATCATTTTTGTTTGTGAACATCAAATTATTTTGAGTAAGAAACAATCAAAGAATCATTAATGGACAAAGTAAAAGCTAAAGACAGATTATATATTTGTGTCCATAAAAGGAAAGGATCTATCTTCAATGGCACAAAGCTCAGGAGAATCGGGCTAATACCATTTTGGAAGTTAAATGATCAAGGTTGTACCTCAACTGACATAAACCAAAACTTAAAGGAGATTTATGGATTAGTAAAACTGCATTACTATCAGATTATACATTCTAGTTATGATCTAACTGCATGGCAATGGACTCACCACTGTAGTATGCTCGGAGATATAGCACCGGAACCCTATACGAAGTACTGTAAACAATATGAAAATCATAGTAATGCGCTTCATGATGATCACTTTGTATCTGGCAAAAACAACGATCAACATAGTTAATCAAGAAGAACAGAAGGTCTGATAACAAATTATAGCAAACTTCCCCGAGTTATTCATGCTTCCTTACCATCTAAGACCAATACTTGCTCATAACAAGTTAACCCCAAAAAGTAGAGTTAAAGTTCATGTACCAATGTAGCTTTATCAATAAGTTCTTCATCTTTAGAGCACTCAGTCCCTTCTTTCCCAATATGACTTCCTTCATCATGACCCTCCTACCATAAAGGCTATAACCCATCAAATTAATTTTTTTGAAGTGTCAGACTACAAATATCAGCATAAGACCAGGCCAGACCTTACTTGATCTAAGCACGCAAATCTTCTCTAGCGAGAGGTATTTATCTGCCTGAGAAGTAGAAACAAACCAGACAGGAAAAGCACAACAAAAAATTTAAGACCGTCAATTAACTTTAAAAAAAATTCAGAGAACGGCAGTGGAATAATTGACGAGACTAACGTTGTGTGAAGCAACAAATGGTTGTTTTGGACAAGAAACCCAGGACCATTGAGGATAAGCAGGGTTGAACATCTTCCATTTGTCAGCAAACGCAC
Source organism: Carica papaya (assembly GCF_000150535.2). Next base: position 297,681 of record NW_019014684.1, on the reverse strand, counting down.
AAGCAGCAAGATAAAATTCACTGGCCGAAAGGGTTCCATCCCAAGATGAAACATCTGTTCTTGTTCGAATTGAGGTCATGAAAATCTAAACAGAACAAGAAAAACATTACAATTTAGAATTGAAAAAACCCTGAAATTAAAATGTTTAAACAATTCGCAGTCTACAATTGAGTAGATAATGCATCGTTTTGAGATTTAACAACTCGATTACCTAAACAAGAACCAGAAAATATACATTAATAAACACAGTAAACATATACATTGAACCTGTACAGCGAGATAAACCTATGGAACTAGAGATGAAAATTTTTTCTTAATTGCCCAAGTTCTACATCTAAACTCAAAATTCAAACATCCGAAGGAGAAGAGGAAGATTCTCTGGTACCTGGAGCTTCGTTTTTTCTCGTCTTAGCGCTCTCCAAAAGGAGATTTTGCGCCTTTGATCAACTGCCCTTGCTTTTGCTTGTATGCTATCGCGGTCTCAGTTTACAAATTTAAATTATATATAAAATTGATTTTAAAATATAAAAATTTGAATCTACAAATAAATTTTATTATATTTAATAAGAAATTTTAAGAAGAAAACATAAATAAAATCAAATCAAATTAACAATGAATTATTATTTTTTAAAATTTATATTATATTTAAGTTATTTTTTATTAAAATTTTCACTATTTAATAAATATAATATTTCTACTATTTTTAATAATATAATTTAGAATATAGAATATACCGTTGAAATTATGCACAATTTAAAATATTATATTATACAATCAAAATAAATATACAAACAAAATACAAATAAATAAATAAAACCCAATCAACCTGTATCATTGATTTCTACCCGAGTCCCGACTCACGAGTCTCGAGTCATAAACTCAAAACAGTTAAAACGAGACGACTCACCCGCTTGCGAGCGTCCATTTTCATTTCAGCTCGACTGCTTCTGCTCCCATTCTTATCTTCTGTTTCGTCTTCCTCGGTCATTCATATTTCATGATTAATAATGGGGTCTCTTTCCATGCTCCTCTCGTCTTCCCCACCTCTCCAAAACCTTCTCAAAAGCCCCAAATTCAATTCACGCTCTCCCAGTTCTCCCCCAAACCAGTTATTCTCCCCCAAGGTTCCACCCCTCGCCCATCTTCATCTCCATTCTTCCCTCCTCAACTTTTCTCCTCTTTTGCAGACGCTAACTAAAACCTCTCTCTCACTCGCCATATCTGAGCTCTTTACTTCTTTCCCTTGCTTTGCCTCAGAAACTATTGTCTCCTCTGACGGGGCCGTCTCTGAGAAGATTAACCTGGAAGCAATTTTAGTTTCCATCGATGACTTTTTTAACAGAAATCCATTTTTTGTTGCTGGCTGTACTTTCATCTGGCTGGTTGTCATACCTGTAGCTCAGTACTACTTGGGAAAATGCAAACCTATCTCTGCCATTGATGCGTTCCGGAAGCTCCGGAATGAACCAAATGCGCAGCTTTTGGATATTAGGGACGAGAAGACTTTGGTGTCATTGGGATCTCCGAATTTGAAGATTTTAAGTAAGAGTGCTGTTCAGGTTCAGTTCCGCGAAGGAGATGAAGATAAGTTCGTGAAGAAGGTAATGGCACGGCTTGCAGACCCCAAAAATACTGTCGTCTGTATTTTGGACAAGTAAGTGTGAGAACTGAGTTTCGCTTTTTCTTTTTTATTTTTCTTTTCAGCTTAAGTTTCTGTTTCCGCTACAAGATTTTCTCTTAATGTTTCTATTTTGAGGAAATGCTGATTAGGAAACTAAAAAAACATTTTCCGTTAGCCCTTCGGAATTGGATTGACATTCCATGTATGCAAATTTAGTTGGTATAGAAAGAGGTAAGAGAGAAACGGGATAACTAAATTGATCGTGTGGATCTGTTTCAATAGTTCTTCCCTCTGATTTTCTACTTAGGTTACCTTTGGACAATAACTTTTCTAGAATTTGTTTGGAAATTTGATGGAATTTCAAACTTGGAATAGGGTGGAGGTGAAATTTTAGTAGAAACTGGAATGCATTTTTTTAGTTTCATTTGGAGTTCCTTGTTAATTTTCATCATTGTCTGATTGATTTTTTGAGGATTTTTTTTTCTCAATTGACTTAAGCGTGTGTGTATTTCCAAATGAATTTTATAAAAATACTTGATTTCTTCCAAACATTGCCTTACTGGTGTACAAATTGTATGTGGATTTAGGGTATGGTCCAGAATATTATCAATTTTTTTCAATTTTCTGAATAAATGAAGAGCATAAAGTACAATCTGAAGTCGTAAAAGTTGCTGATTCATAGTTCGTCTGCTGTTATTTCTCTTATTTTGTGTGTAAGGTAGTTTTGATGGTAATTCGATGAAAGTGGCTGAGTTACTGTTCAAGAATGGTTTCAAAGAGGCTTATGCTATCAGGGGCGGAGCCAGAGGCAAAAATGGGTGGTTGGTATGCTTCTCTTTCTTTTGAACTTGTGTGCAACTTCTATTTCTAAATGCTAGACCTTGGTTCTTGTTCTATTTTAATCTACATTTTTTTGAACTTTTATATTGCGTGCAGATGTGACGTTTGCAGTTTAAAGGGTCATTAGTTGTTTAACCTAATGAAAAGTGTCAATTCTACAGAAAATATAAAGTATTATAGGAGTTCAAACGAGTTGAAAGACCTGATGCATACGATTTCTACACTTCAAATCTTTATTTTACAATTTTTGAATAGATTTTCTGAAAACAATATTGATAGTAAACCAATCAAATTTAAGGAGGTTTTCAACTTATTTGTACCGCACAAGCATCTAATGATTGCAGGTATGCAACTATTGAACCATTATATGACTAGAAAAATCTACGGAGGAATTGAATTACTTGTAGATCACAATTTCACGGTGTTTTTGCAGCATGTTTACATGGCCAATCTACATTTGTTTAGAATGAAGCTAAAATTTATATAAAATTTATTTACAGATTTATACTTACTTTAACTTCCATCTACAAGACAATGAGAGTCTTACTTAAAATAATAAGAATTGAATTCATATTGAATCAGCAGTGAATTGGAAAATACATTCATAATATCATCAATTTTGGTGGAGTTTAGAATGTATCATTCTAATTCCATATCAAATTCATAGATACTTAATATTCTAGGGTTTGTTTGGGAAAAATATTTTTCTGTAATTTTTCACTTTCTTATCCTGTAGAATTATGGTACAGGGAAGCAATCAGAAGCTACCTAAGGTTCATTTTTAACTTTAATAACCGCTTACACTCTTAGACACTTATAAAGACCACTGCAGAACAGCATACTCCAGATTTTGCCCTGAGACTTGGCAATAAATTTATTTTGTCCACTTTTGATGCAGTTGTTTTCCACTGTTTCCAAGTAGATGTACAGCAATACCTAAGACAAGAAAGAGAAGATAAGAAGGGAAGGGAATAGTGGTAGGGTGAGGGAGAGGAAAAGGAAGGAGGCAGAGGAGAGGCAGAAAAGAGAAGAAATTTGATTCTTAGTCTTGAAGATTCATACTGATTACAGATTCAGCATTAATAGATGATACAGTTGCAGACCATTATAAACATTCATTTCCACTATTCTTGTTACAGCTCCTTTCTGCTAGAATTCCTCATATATACTTTCTTGCAGGAAATACAGGAAAATCTTTTGCCGCCTCCAGTACATATTTATCCTAAAAAGAAGAAGGCTAGGAGTTCTGAGCATCTAGGGGCCAATGCAAGAATTAATCAGCAAACTGAAAACCAGGAGGGTTCCTCATCTTTGAACTCTCCCATAGTAGAAAGCCAAAGGGTGGACCGTGATGGTATAAACAATTGCAAGAAATCCATGCCAGATGTACAAGTCAGTCGTAGATCTTTCTCTCCCTATCCTAATGTATGGTCATCTTGTCTATTCTCCCTCCTTTTTGAGATATATAATTGTGATGGTTATGTTTGAAATCTGTGAGAAATATCTCCTTGATGCATATGTTCTCAAAGTCCTGTTTAAGGACCTTCCCTCTTTCAAATCTGATTGAAATCTACATTTCATATTCATCTAACTACAATATGACTTGTTGTATTTGTGTTATCTCACCCTCTCTGGAATTTCTCGTGAGTTGGAATTCAATTCTCATTATGAGAAATAAGAGCTGAATTATCACTTGGGAGGAATTCAAAATGGGTGTCGGGTAACCCAAAGATTACAAATCATCTTGTAGTTGAACTTACTCAAACTAATATAAATTTGAAACCAAGGATTCCGAAAGGGCTAAAAGCAGGTTCATATAATTGTATTCATGCATGAATATCTGGAATTATAAAGAATGTTACTGATGCAGAATGAGAAGACTTTAGGGTGAACATATTTCAATATGAAGACATATTTATTAATTGTAATGTTTATGTCTTACTTATTTAGCTTATTTTAGGAACTAATAACCATAAACTTGCTAGTCGTATGAGTTCGTTTTTTTTTTTAGTTAGGATTCTGTTTTTTTATCTTCTTTTTTTTTTTAAAAAAAAAGTAACAAAATATAAATATGTCGTTAAGTATAGATACCAAGGAGGTGGAGACCCTTGTACTGTTTAGTTATAATCTATTATAGCGTGTTCAAATTATTTAGCTTATTTTCTTATTTAGTAGAATCTTTAGATAGACTAAAGAGGGTGTAAAATGTGCTATTAATGATATATCTTTTGATTTAATTGTAAGCAATGATGTTGTTGAGGTCAGTGATGATGATATTCTTGCTAAATTGAAGAAGACCCGGTTGGAGATACTATCTCAAAAAAATCTTGAAGTGAATATATTTCAATGCGCGAGATATCTATAAAGTTGTATTTATGCATTATTAAGTATTTAACTTATTTAAAAACCAATACCTATATACTTATTTGTGGTATGAGTTTACTATTTCCTATTTATTTATCTTATTTGATTGTTCTTTATTATGTGTTATCTAATTAATCAACTTATTTTTGTATTACCATAATCTTAGATAGATTTAAAGATTCTTATTTTGTTTATATTATGATATCATAAATAAAGTATTATAGTTTAATTGTTTGGTATATTATTCATTTGATTATTATACAACACTTGAGTTGTTGATTTAATTATTAAGATCCAAGATCTCAAATTTTGATTCTTAACAAATTTTCTCTAAGTTGTATTAAAGTTCTCTTTGTCTACTTTACTTCCTCACATTTGTCTTCTTTCCCTCCCTTTGTTGGATGCTTGTAGTACCCAGATCTGAAACCACCATCGTCCCCAACTCCTTCCAAGCCATGAAAGCAAAGCAAATTTGATCGCATAAGGCCCTGCCATTGCCATATCAAGAAGGTTTCAGTTCCTTGTAGCGCACGATTGCTCCTTCTGAGAAGCAATACATTTTTCTAAAAATCTTTATGTTAAGATTTGTGGGAAATTGTTAGGATGTATGTATTCATCCCCCCCCCCCCCCCACCATAAATGTCTTCTTTCTTGGTGAACTGTGTTTGTGTAAGAAGAAGAGTCATTCCAAATATGATGTTTACTTCTAATAGTAACAGCTTTGGGATCCAACTCTCTCGCCCTCTAGTTTTTTTTTTAATTTTTTATTTGGCAGAGATGCATTCTATAGTAAGTATAATGATAGTCAGCCTGTATTCCCACTCTTGACCTCAGAAACTAAGCTTTCCATTTATTTAGCTTCTTAGAAGTTGATCTAAAATTTCGTACAATATGTATAATTTTTCATTAAGTTCGCCGAGCATCTGGCACTACTTTTTCTTTAACAAATTAATAATGAAGTCAAGTCAATCAAAGTCCTCTTAGTAAATCGAAGTAGAGGCAGTGTAACATTGTGCAAAAAGACATCATACTTAACAGTTCTGTACCAAGGAAATCGTACCATCTTAGATTCTCCTTTCAGCCCCATGGTCTGTAATAAATTTCTTATCAAAGCAAGCGATATGATCTTCCATACAGGCCTTATATGTGTCCATCCCAGAAACCTTGCTAGCAAGTTCCAGGCCAACACTCATCCATTTTTTTGCAGAATCAATCAGGCCAAGCCGCACAGGCACTGCTGCCCGGTTCCATGCTGTCATGGCAAGCCATTTACCCTCTTCGATAGGATATTCACCTTCCTTCAGTCCAACCATTATTCTATAGGCTTTCTTATACATACTATGAACAGCATCATCATCTGTATCACCCTTGTGAATGCCAGCTACTACAATAAGTTTCCGGATAATAAGTGCTATGTTCAGATAGTCTGGTGAGGATGAAGAAAGAAAGAATGAGAGACATTCATTAAGAGCAAAGGCAGCCACTTCAAAATTGGATCGAGGACCCTGGCAGGCAGCAAGGCCAATTTGAAGAAGATAATCCGGATTACAAGCCTTTGAGCTGGCAAAGCTTTTTACAAGGTCTTGCTGGGAACCTGAATTGGCGAGTCTTCCATGTAGATCATATGCATTGAAGGTGTACATGAAAAGGAGATTGGGTTCAATGGTGGCAATTTTGTTGTCAAAAAGTCGAGTCCCCGCTGAGATTGCAGTCAGTATCTGCATTCAAACGCTAAGGCAGTTTATGGAAGCAACAAAGTTTCAACAAAAAGAGAGAATGGAAGAATAAGTTACCGTTTCCAGTAAATTTTTTGAAAGGAAAGGCAGGGTCTACCTATTACACCAATCAGATATAAAAGCAATATGAAGCCACAAGAGGCCTTCTAAAGCAATTAAGTAATCATTGTGACGTACCTTCCCTGCTCTGTCAAGCGACTCAATAGCTTGTTTCACTTCAACATCCGCCAATGCAGTCTTCTTTTCATTCCCTAAAGCTACCTTAGCAGATACACTCAGTATCAATGATTTGCAAGCCATGACCCTGTTTTCTGCATCTTGTCCATCAGCCATGAATCCATAAAATTCTGATGCCAGTTTAAAGAATTCAGCACATAGCTCATACTTCTTCTCTTTTCCACATTTTGTCCCATAATTCCACGAAGTCACTGCAAACCAATTTTTTTCTCGTCTTCCAACCTCCCCACCTCCAAAGAAGCAGTCAGGTCCAAGCTTAGATGCACGGGTCTGTGCTTGTTTCATGAACTTTTGGATCTCAGGCTCATTGTTAGGCTCTTGAGTGAGGATTGTTACAAGGGTGCGCAGTACTACAACTTCTGTAACTGGCATGGGTTTTCCCGATATATGGAAGTTAAGAAGGTTGGAAAGAGATGCAACAGCAACCGAAAGAGCATGGGAAGCAATAGCTTCGTGTGCTGAGAGGGACAGGAAGTCTGGACTGAAATCAAGGCAGGTAGTCATTGCTTCAATCTGACTAATGGCACCATGATGATCCCTCTTTTGCAAATAGATCTTGAACTGCGGGAATCAGAGAATATTTAGTTTCGTCTTTCAACGAAATAAGATCAGAGTAGAATGTATTCTTGAGCAAGCTTAAATATGAGTTTGACAATTATGGTAATCACTGTGCCCCGTATTTTACAAGGTCCATTCAAGAAAGAGATGGGAGAGTCAGAGCACCTTAAGGAAAGCACACGCAATATTAGGCTCTATCTGCAAAAGTAAAAAGGAGATGAATGGGCAAATTAAAGTTGTCGGCTAACTAAAGAAGAGTAAAGACATCTATCAAGTCAACAATGTAGCTTGAACTTATTTAAAATACCTTTTCAGCCTCATTGATGTACTCTTGAGCTCGATCAAGCTGAGAAAGTGCTAGGTAGCAGAGACACAAAACTCTAAAGCCCTTGGCTCTAAGCATCCTGTTCTCTATGTCACATGGAGTATAAAGCATGGACTTCTCAAACATTTCTGCACTTGTCTCATAATCTTTAGAGCGAAAATGATCTGAAGCACTGTAGAGATCAACAGAGGCTAACTTAAGTGTCAGATTTAAAAGGATCAATTCCAAATAAAATTACCTTCTCATAATTTGATTAGCAGCCATCAATAGAAGACACCGCCCAATTTCCAATATCTATATGTCATCCCCGTATCTAGATTTAACATGATAAGAAACATCTTCATTTTTTATTCTGTTTAGAATACTGGAGCATTTGATCTTCTCTAAAAGTATCTCCAGATCCTCACAAAATAATTATTCACAAACAAGTGTTGCACAAGAGTCAATAGATTGGAAGAGACTCCTTGAAAGAACATCTCAACCAAGTCGAAAGCCATCAAAAAATAACATGGTTACGACATTTAACTCCAGTGGTTTCTCTGTAGTAGCACAAAAACAAGATGAATCAATCCTGACAATTATGTCTAAACTCATATAGTAAACTAATTAGCCAACTGACACTGCCTCCAGTTAGCTGCCACCATTGACAGCAGTGAGGACCCCTCATGCATGAATAAACAAATAAAGTGTCAAAACTGTGAGAATGAACATCATTAGAAATAAACCAAGTGAATGGTGGATTGTTAAGGGTGACAGATAATCAATCAAACCACTAATGAAACTCACCTGATTACTTTTCCAACCAGATTAGTATCTGATATCACAACAGAAGCACAGAACATAGACAACCGTCCGTTCCACTAACATAGAACTCCGTTATTTTATGATTCTCGTGGATCCATTTCATTAGATATTTTTTGTTGCTTGTAACGGTTGGTGATGGTGGGCAAGCTTCAATACTTCCATCATTAGTTTAACTATCACGCTAATAAGAAAGCATCTAAAGCTCAATGTGGACAAACAAGTATGTTTCAACACTATAAACCATTTGATATAGGTTTTCCCGACGTCACGTGAAGAAACACCATTGCTCTATTAGTCGTAAAGATCTTGACGCTGTATCTTGGCGGGAAATTAAACATTAACTTACCAATTCCATAGAACAGCATGCATGGCCTTCCTCTCCTTAGCCACGGTCTCGCCTGCAAAGAGTGCCACAACCCTTTTATCAGACGCCAGCTCAGCCACCACCTTGGCCCTAATTCTGGATCCCTCCCCGTTGCTATCCCCGAGTACTCTGTGAGCTACTCTGACTGCTGCCTTGGCACTAACGTGGCACCGGCCTAATAGCCCCAAGAACACGCCCTTGGCTGTCTCTGCTCCCGCCGTTCCCACCGCCTGGAAGTACGCCTCAACCGCGGATACCCAAACTCCCTCAGGGATGTCCTTGTTTACCACCATGCTTCTCAGCTCCTTCTCCGCCTCGCTGAACCTTCCCAGCCCCAACCACGCCTTCATCGCTAACACAGGCAACGACGCGTGCTGATCCCCACCATCCCCACAACCACCGCCGCCATCTCTTAAGACCTTCACGCATTTGATCACGCTTTCATATTCTTCCTTTTGCAAATGGACGGCCGATATGAAACGCAGCGCCTTTGATCTCAACCCCTTCAGCTCCGCCATATCGTCCCGTGCTCTTGCCACACCCAGTCCCTTCTCGCACAGGTCAAGTGCCTCATTCATGAGCCTCATTGCCTCGTTCACGCCATTATTCTCATTCACTGACAAGACGCTCTTGCCGAAAGCTAGAAATTGATTCCCTAGCGATTTGAAGTGATTGGGAAGCCCGAATAGAAGGCCTTTGGACCTGTTCAGCAAAGTTATCGCAAGATTTCTGTCCGATAGTTCCCACGCAGTCCGAGCTCTAGCGAGGTTCAAATCGAATAGGAGCTTTTTCTCTCCCATATCTGATATTTGGCCGATATCGAGCTTCGACACAAGATCCGTAGCCTTCTCAAAGCAAGTGGAGGCAAGATCATACTTCTTGAGATCGTTCCACGCGAGGCCAGTCCTGTGGTAGAAGAGAGCCGCTTTGATATCCGCAGATGGAACGCCAATGACGTCTCGGGCAAGGGAGAGCACTTCGGCGGCAACATTTCGCAGAGTGGCAATGCTCTCGGCATACGATTCTCTGGAAGAGGAGGAGGAGCGTATGGAGGCAGTGTTGGAGAGGTCGACACATGCGTTCCAAAGGCGGAAGCTGTGCTTCCATAGTTGGAGCTTGAGGGAGTTAGGGAACGGAGCGAGTTGACTCAGCTGAATGAGGGTTTGGCGGAAATGGGAGAGGAGATTCTCGGGTATGCCTTGATCCACCGAGACGCTTTCAGTTTGTTTGACAAAGGATTCAAGCTGGGAAATGATGTGTTGATGAAGACTGTTGTTTTGGTGGTTATTCGATTCTGTCTCTTGGTTTGGTTGCCGGAGTTCCGGCGTGGAAATCTCCGCAATTCTCATGCCGCCTTTCCGTTTTCTTTTTAACCTTATAAAAATATTTGAATTTTAAAAGCAAACAATTTGTGGAGGGAAATTAAAATGGAAACCTCCCATATAACTAATTTCCGCCTCCTTTCGCGTACTTAATAATAATAATAATAAGAAGAAAAATACTAATAATTTCCAGCTCCTTCTCTCGATCGGAATAGGAAAGATAATCTATTTCCTTATCGTAGATGGAAACCCGGTTTCCCTCATAAGCTTCAGTTTCCGTAATAAGCTTCAGTTCCTTCACCTGATCAGGATAGGAGTGATAATCTATTTCCTCATCGGACATGGAAAAATTCATCCATTATATATACACATTGCCGTCTCACTTTCTCCAACTCACTTTGCTTTCAAACATAGCAGAAGAATGGCTCTTGTTCATCAAAACTCTCTGTTTCATGAAAACCAAAGAATGTCTGCGAGTGAAAGGTGTCAATCGAGCGTGAGCATGAGGTGGATTAAGCAGCTTGGTCGAGGTGGTTATGGCGTTGTGCACTTGGTGATGGTCACAACAAACTCAGTATGCAACTTGTATGCAGTGAAGACTGCCTTACCAAAAGGCACCATCGTTCTTCGCAAAGAATGTGGTATTCTGTCTCAGTTCAAAGGCTATCAAAGAATTGTCCAGTGCCACGGCGATGACTGGATATTCCTTCAAGACGAAGGCCATTACAGCGTGTTCCTGGAATTCGCACCCATGGGTTCCCTCCTGGACTTGCAGCAGAAAACTTACGGGGGAAAGATACCGGAAATTGATGTCAGGCAATTTACCAAGATGATTCTGCAAGGCCTTTCTTGCATCCACAGGAAAGGCATCGTCCACTGCGATCTCAAGCCCCACAATATTCTTGTTTTTGCAGCCGACGACAAGGACGAAATCCCCGAGCTTAAGCTCGCTGATTTTGGAGTAGCCAAGGAGCCAGGAGAGGTAGACGACGGGAAGTGGAAGCATCATTTTCGAGGCACTCCTCGGTACATGTCGCCGGAGTCACTGAAGTTGGGAGAGATTAAGCCGGCGCTTGACCTATGGTCGCTGGGTTGTATTATAGTTGAAATGGTAAGCGGGGAGTCGTGCTGGCCGCATAAGACAACTAAGGCGATGTGGGATCAGCTTGTTTTGCTGAACGAAACGCCCAAAATACCAGAGAACTTGACAAGAATGGGGAAGGATTTCTTGAGGAAGTGTTTTGCACTGAAGCCCCAAGCTCGATGGAGTGCTGATATGCTACTGAAGCATCCTTTTATAGATCATTATTAGCATCACAGGCCATGAGTAATTGACGATTTCAAAAGTAACAGTTGGAGAAAAGCAACAGGGGAATCCGTTATTGTTGTAAGAAGTCTTGTAGTGGATGAAGAAATACTTTGAAAAAAAATCTTGTAATAGGAGCTGAACCGGTTCAAGCATCTGAAAAATCTTGTATGATCTTTTGATGTTGAATATTTTGTTTGATTAAACACCTTGTTGCTCCTTCAAGCAAAATAGTATGAAATGAAATGAAAGAACATATGTCAATGTTCATCGACACAATTCATGGTGTTTTAGTTTGTTATTACTTTCCCTTCCTTCTAAACTCTACTAGCTTCAAATTTAACTTTCCATTTCAGTTGTTAAATTGAGATTCAAATTTTTTTGTTAAAGTTTTAGTTTTTTTTTGTTAAAAATGTTTTGTGAAATCTCAAAATATATAATTGTAAATAATTGGTACTTTCTTTCAACGTAAACTTCAACTCCATTGTTATTGGTACAAAAGTCCTCCGCCATCCTCCACCAGAGCTGTAAATGCGCCAACAGCAGAGAGATAAATCTTACGCCAACCCTGCTTAATGTCTTCCACCCCAGTATTACCCAGTAACAGCTTCATTCACATAATTCTAATTTCCATTTTGATTGAAAGAGAAATACGTGAAGAACATAGTTCTAACAAGTAAAAAGATAATGTCTGGACAAATATACATAAAAGCAACAATATCTTCAATTTAGCATATACATACTAAAACAGAGTGCATATATTAGAGGATCAAAAGGTCTTCTCGTACAACAGATTAAAATTAACAAGGCAATTTTTTTTCTGAGTCTTTTTTTTTTTTTCAAAATACTAAATTCATTTCATACACTGAAACATCCAGGAGGGTTAAGGCTAACAGTTAAAATGAGAACATCATAGTCACCTGTCTGCCGTCTTGCCTAATTAGTGAAGATAAGGGGCCTGGTACTGGTAGCCATTTCCAAAGTAGTTGCCATGACTGGGAGTGAAACTGTAAGTAGCCGACCCCAAAAGGGAGGGGCCATGGTTGTCCGCAGGTCCAGGGTAAACAAAAGGTCTGTCATAAACGTACTGTGGGTACCTATGGCTATCAGTGACTCTAGGATAGAATGTCTTGTCAGCAACAACATTAGTAACACGAGGCCCATATCCTGCACCATTTGCACGAGGTCTCTTGGGTTGAGGCTTAGCAGCTTCTGTTGCCCTTTTCTTATCTGCCTTGGCTTTCTCTAGCTGGAGAACCTTTTTCTGAAGGGGGTCAACGGGATACTGCTCCTCAAGATTATGCTCTTCAATGCACTTAATCACAGCCTTGAGGGCAGTCAGCTCCCTTTCGCTGACATCATTCTATGACACAAGAAATTAAATTAACTTATTAATCTGTCACAAAAAAATTAAATTGTGGAGCAAACACCATGGAGCACCAAATTAGAAGTTCAGAAAATTAGTGATTTACAGTTGGAACTCTTATGAGAAGAAATGCAATAGGTAAAAAGACTATAACCTACATTAGTCCTGCTCTTGACAACAGAAGCAAATTCTTTCAACACATTCTTTAATTTTGCCAACTACTCCTCCCTTCTCTCCCCCCCCACCCCAAAAAAAAGAAAAAAGAAAAAGAAAAACAAGTTACACATGGCATGTGCAACTATGACCAATCTAGTTATGCCAATCCGGATGAAGAGTGGACTCTACACCGAAGAAAGGCCCTAATTCTTAAGCTTGTAAAGAAAAGAATAACTATCAATAAGTACTGAGAAGCAGCTACGACATCCGATTACCATTTCCTGGATAAATTATTCATACACATTCTCTGTGCAATAACAAAAACAGTATAAAGAGTACCACCAGATGCATAAAGAGCAAATCATAGAGCAACCAAACCTTCTTGAAGCTTGACTATAGAATAATACTCATAAGGTCAGTACTGACTTTCTTTACCTAGAAAGTTCAAGGAAAATTATGGTAACAAAAGAATTCTTGAAGTCCAGTGTTCGTTAATTGCAAATAGGGAACTATCAATCAACAATTCAAGGTTTACTAGAAAACTAGGAAATAGGTGAAACACAAAGAATAGTTACTGATCCTAAATATTAACAAAACACTAAGTTTCAACCAGAGGAAAAACACTATACTCATTAAGATAATTTTACATTATATGCTCGTGTATATACTATTATTATTGGAAAACAACGAGCATATGTAAGAACTTCTCTCTAAAACTTCTCTTTCTAAAAACTTCTCTCTATTCTTCATTTCTGCCTAAACTTTCCAAAACAGATCCTTTCTTTCTATCAGTTTTCTTATTGTTTTAATCCTTTTCAAACACTCGGGAATAAGCTCAGGGCGTCTTGGGTCGGCCATAATGGCCGACCAATCCTCACTTGTTTAGCGAGATACATGGGGGTCTTAAAGCGAACAAAAGAAGTAAACATGGGAGTCCGGAATGACCAGAGATTCTTGGTAATTGAGAATAAAACTTTTGATTTGGTAAGCGAGGGAAGGAAAATGGATGGACTGCGAATTTGCGAGAACGGGAGAGGTTTCTGAACTTCAATATCTCTGGGAAAGGTGGAAGTTGATTGGTTGTCGAAGGCATTTGAAGAATTTTAATGGTACAACATCAAAACACCATGGGCGAAACATTTTCAAGGCCACAACCGAGATCTGTGGATATCGTTTGGAAAGAATAGGAGGGGTGTGTATCTACTTATTTTAGAATCATGGGAAAGGAAGACGAAGGACATCTTTATCCCGGATGAGTATCAGGGTAGCGGCTGGTGGCTCTTCATGGTGGCTGCCTTTGAGTTGGCGGACCAAAAGTTTGTCAATCTGGACTCCAAAAAATGTTCAGAGAGGAAGGTGGTTGTGTCAAGTGGAAGGACCTTAATTCGAGACGAACATCGTACGTTTCTACTTTAGTTGTCCATATTGTGAAGCAGTGATCCAATATTCCAAAGTGCTGGGAGGAGGCTGAAGTTATGCGGCGGGGCTTAACACTACGAGGAAACAGACTCACGAGTAAGGCAAACTAGATCCATGAAGTTTGTGTGGAAGGAAGCAGGCTGATCACCTGACTCGGCTCGCGAAAGCCTTGGATGGGAGATCAAAGGAGCTATGGTTTTAATGGCCCTGGCCCAACTCCTCTTGGGTTGTTGGGTATGAGACACGGTATTCACAAGAAGAGAAGGGTAAAAGTATTGTGGTATCGGATTTGAAGGCGGATGGGTCAAGAAGGAAGAAAGACACTCTTATGCCTATTTGGAGGCCCGTTGCTAGTAAAAATGTGTGTGGTGAGTCCTTGGTTTCAAAAGGGGTGCAAGCCTCGACAGATGTTCCAGTAGAGATCATGCAGTGTAAGGAAGGTGGACCCGAGATGGTCGGTGAAGAAGCAATCAACGGAGAAGAGCCGGTGCTTGTGCGACTATTCGATGAACATGATGCAAGTTTACTCAAGGGGATGGCGGATGAGTTGTCGGAAAACAAGATTGAGGACATGGAGTTTTTAGAGGAAGGGAAAAACCCTAACGGCAATGAGCAGGCACTTGTTGTGT
>NW_019014684.1:270656-282317 GCF_000150535.2 Carica papaya | reverse complement strand
TATTCTCTAGAATTTACTGTAGAGGAAACAAGGAGGAGAGAGAACTTCTATGGAAAGAATTACATATTTGTAAAAAGAAATGGGGGTGCCACTGGGTGGTTGGTAGCGATTTCAATATAATTATGAAAAGAGATGAGAGGAGCAGTGGTAACTTTGAGTCTCATACTGCAATGGAGTTTGTTGAAGCGGTGGAGGAGCTTGATTTGGCTGATATTTTGCTGTTGGGTGGGCAATGGACTTGGACAAATCAAAGGGTTAATCCTTCCTGTTCCAGAATTGATAGATTCCTCATTTCTTCTTCTATTCTTCTTCAGTTTTCGGGAATTACACAGACCTTGCTTCAACAGACTATATCTGATCACTACCCTATTTGTCTCGCCTTTGATGGTATCCAGTGGGGTCCGGTTCCCTTCAGACTGGATAATAGGTGGGTGCATGAAGCAAAATTCAGGGCTCTGGTGGAGGAGAAATGGAAGGGTTATGAGGTATCAGGTACTGCTTCTTTTAGAATCGTGCACAAACTGAAAATGCTTAAAAATGACATTAAAAAGTGGACAAAAGAGGAATTGAGAAAAGAGGAATATATGGGCAGTCTGCTGAAGGAATTAGGGGACTTGGATGATAAAGAAGGTAGTGGAGGTCTGGATGTAAAAGAATTAAGTAGACGGGATGAAATTAAAGTGTTCTTTGCCAAACAGGACAGAATTGAAGAACAAACATGGAGACAGAAATCTAGGAAGAAATGGCTAAAAGAGGGTGATAGGAACAATAAATATTTTCGTGCTTCAGCTAGCCACCGAAGACGCAGCAATTACATTGAGGAGTTGTGGGTAAAGGGTGCGAAATACAGTGGTAATGACAAAATGAGAGAGGCTGCCACGCCTTACTTCAAAGAGTTATATGATGAAGAGTTCAAGATTCGGCCGAGACTTGACAGTCTAACTTTCAAGAGTATTTGCGTGGATAGCAGGAAAAACATTGAGGCTGTTTTCTCTGAGGAAGAGGTACTTGCTGCCTTAAAAAGTTGCAATGGTGACAAGGCACCGGGACCGGATGGTTTTAATATGAATTTCATCCAAGCTTTTTGGGACGTGATTAAAGATGATATCATGGAAGTACTAATGAATTCCGTCAAAATGGAAAATTTGTTAGGTCCCTTAATGCCACTTTCCTGGTGATGATTGCCAAAAAGAAGGGGACAAAGCATGTTAATGATTTTCGACATATAAGCTTGGTGGGGTGCATTTATAAAATTATTGCAAAAGTACTTGCAGCCAGGCTTGCTAGTGTTTTGGGTGAGGTAATTAATGAATGCCAACATGCGTTTGCGGAAGGGAGACAAATTCAAGATGCAATACTTGTGGCAAATGAGGTAGTGGATGAGCTGGTCATGAATAATATTGATGGCCTGATCTGCAAATTGGATATGGAAAAGGCATATGATCATGTCTGTTGGGATTTTGTCGACTACATGTTGGGAAGGTTGGGTTTTGGGCATAAATGGAGAATATGGATGAAAGCGTGTTTGTGTACCACATCTTTTGCGATCTTAATTAATGGAGGACCTTCCAAATTATCTTGGGGGTCTAGGGGCTTAAGACAAGGGGATCCACTTTCCCCTCTCTTGTTCATTGTTGTCATGGAGGTTTTAAATGGACTGATGTATAAGGCTCGTGATCTTGGTTTGATTAGAGGGATGACTGTTGGTAGAGGGGACAACAAAATGGAGATCTCACATTTGTTTTTTGCTGATGACACACTCTGTTTTGCCAACCGGAATAGAGAGGTCTGTTGTATCTCAAGAGCTTTCTCTTGTGTTTCCAAGGGGTGTCGGGCCTTAATATTAATCTCCAAAAATCTGAACTTGTTAGGGTGGGGAACAACAGTGAAGGCGACTGTTTTGCCGAAATATTGGATTGTAAGCCTGCCAAGCTGCCTCTCAAATATCTCGGGGTCCCACTGGGAGCTAAATTCAAAGATAAACTACCTTGGGATCCCGTAGTAAAAATGTTTGAATCGAGACTAGCGGGATGGAAAAGACAGTTTCTATCAAAAGGTGGTAGACTTACTCTTATAATGAGTACTCTTGCTAATCTTCCCATCTACTACCTGTCTATTCTTACCATTCCATGTAGCATTGCTAAAAGGCTAGAAAACATTCAAAGCCGCTTCCTTTGGGGTGATGGAGAAGAAAAAAGAAAATATCACTTGGAAAACTGGTTTGAAATTAAGAAACCGAAAACAGAGGGAGGTTTGGGTATTCGCTCTCTTGTTGAAATGAATATGGCGCTTAAAGATAAGTGGTTATGGAGGTACATGAAGGATGATGGAAAGTTTTGGAAAAAGGTTGGAAAAAGGTTATCGATGCTAGGCGGAGTGGGGCTGCTCTTGAAGGGGTAGGGAGATTAGACAGAAGGGGCCATGGTCTGGGTCTGTGGAAAAACATAACGGAGTGACCTATTTTCAAAGAATATATCAAGTGGCAGTTAGGCAGAGGCAATATCATCAGATCTTGGTAAGATAAATGGTTGGATGGGGACTGCCTTAAAGATAGATTCCCAAGTCTGTATGCAATTGCACAGGATAAACATATGCAAGTTGAGGATGCGTATTCTTGGGCGAATGGCAGCTGCTCTTGGTCGATTAATGTTAAACGTAATCTGAATGACTAGGAAGTTGGGGATTATCTTAAGTTATTGGGTTTGATTGCACAATACCAAATCAATGATAAATCAAACCATGCTATTTGGAGGCTGAACAAAAAGGAAGAGTTCTCTGTGTCTTCATATTATAAATGGATTATTGATAAGGATCCCAGTAGAGGGTATGCTTTCCCTCACAATCTGATTTGGAAAGCCAATCTTCCTCCGAGAATTGCTTTTTTTTGGCTGGGAGGCTTGCCGGGAATGCATTCTGACTCTTGACAGATTACAGAAAAGGGGTTTAAGCCTGGCAAATCGCTGTTTTATGTGCAGGGAGGCAGAAGAGTCTTGCTGCCACCTCCTCCTTAGCTGCCCGGTGGTGTATGAGTTGTGGTGTATGATTTACAACTTACTGGGTATTGCTTGGGTCTCTTCAGGTTCGGCGATGACAGAAGTTTGGGCATGGGGTGGGATTCACTCCACAAAGAATATTGTAAAGATTATTCCTCTTACTATTTTTTGGGTCATTTGGAAAAAAGAAATTATAGAGCTTTTGAGAGTAGAAGTTTATAGATACAAACTTAGAGATAAGTGGTTTATGTATTTTGGGTCTTGTATATTGGGGCATGACATTACTAGGGATGAAGATTTTGAGGATGTCATTGATACCCTTACGTCTCTATAAATTCCTTTGTATACGAGCGGTACCCCCTCTGGTGTCATTTTAATTTTATTCTAACTTTTTCTTTCAAAAAAAAAAACTATTATTGGAAAAAAAAGTAATAAGATTCTCAATGTTGCACATTTTGAGTAGGTTAAAAAAAGTCGAGATTAAAGAGTACTTCAATGCAAAAATGATACAACAAAGGACGAAACCAACAGAATATTTAGCAGATTAATGGGTACAGAAACTTCACCAAAAACAAGCAGCGGGAAAGGATCAAGTGGTACATAAGGCATGCAAAATATTAGCATTTCCTTGGCCTCAACCACTTGACGGAAATCAGATAACAGCAAAGCATTAAATTCTACCCAAAAAAAAAAAAGAAGCCTCAACCATTTGACTAAAACCAGACAGCTCCATAGTTGAAGACTGTCTGCCTCCTGAATAATCAACTAAGATCAGGCGTGTCTAAGACGTTATCCTGACGCAAAATAATTCATGTTCATTTTCATGTCTGGCTCCTGAAAAATCAACTAAAGAACACACCTGGGCAGTGGGAGAGGCATTTCCAGGCTTTCCTTGTGAAGAAGCTCTCCTTGCCTCCTTTAAGTAAGATTTAAGTAAAGGCACAGGTGAGAATTGCTCTGTGAGCTCAAATGCAAAAGCTAGGTTAACTGCATCAATTTGCCTTCCACCATTTACAAGAACTTCAATTACACCTGAAGTAATGACATGAAAAGGAGAAAGAGAAAAAAAATTATGAAAGTTTAGGGAAAAAATATGACAGACTGAATAGGAAGCATTTGACTTTCTCAACAACCAAATCTTATAAGTTCGACCTACCACTTGCTTTAAGAGGCTCGATAAATTTTTCCAGAAAAATCCTAAAATGCCAACATCAAACTTCACAAGGATGATGTAACTAGTGATGCTGCAAGACTTTATGCTTATAATTTGGCTACTTCCTGCTTTAACAGTATTACTAGTGAATGATCGGATCATCCGACATTATCAATGCATCTATCCAACAAAAAGAGAAACCACACCTGTAACATGCATCTCCCATAAAAACCATGGAATCAATGTCAAGTTTAATGATGATCCTAACCAAATGCTGCAAGAGTTTAAATTCACAATATGGTTGCTATAGCAAAATGATAGGTAGATGAATGGAGGATTCTATTCTGGAATTTTCTTGATTGAACAACTCAGCAACTTTAGGAATGTGAACTTGTCATATCTTAGGTGTGAATCCAAGACCAATCTTCACACTAACTCATGAAGCAGTAATTCTCTCACGAGTTTCTCATGGAAGAAGCTAAAGAATGATGAGCTAAGTGAAAAACATTGCAGTAGATGGAGCCTCAATCATGCATAGTGTTTAGGTCAGTGTAGCTTCTCCGGCAAAAATCAGTAACTTACCTGAATGACAAAGAAATTCTAATCCATGTCAGACATTAAAATAAATAGCTTAACCAACCTGGCATTTTTTCTGACAGCCCAAGAGAGCGACACAAATCAGCTGTTTGCCGACGACGAGAGACCATTGGAATTAACCTGGAAAGTTGTTCCTCGTCAAAATCAGAAGCAATTTGGAATGTGTCCAGGAGTTGCAAAAATGCATGAGCCTCCAAAGAGTTCCCATTGCTAGCTTCCATGTCTAGAGCTTCCAACTTAGGCTTCCATTCCTCAGCAATTGCCTTTGCCCTCCGCTTAATTTCTTCTGAGATTACAGCGACAACAGAAGCCCGATCCAGACTCATTAATAAAATGCTCAGGCACTCCATCAGCATTATACAGGTTCGGCGGAGCCCCAAAAGGTTCGCATCTTTCTTTCCATCAACATTTGGCAGTTCCATGTGGTAAAACCCTTCAAGAGAGTCCAATACTATGCCGGCTGGACTGGCTGCAGCCTTTAAAGCAAATGGGATTTCTTCTTTTAAGGCAGCCAGGTTCTTACGGTTCTCTGATATAAATTTGTGCAGTCCATCTGAGTCCATCTCTATGCACAGTTTCACTAACTGGGGATAAGATCTCACTTCCAAATTTTCATCCTCGGGGGAGGTTTTAATATATTCCACAGTACATTCAACAGTGACAGAATCAAGAGCATCCTCTTCAGCAGTCGGGGTCCCATTGTCACCGTTAGAGGTAACAACATCAGGCTCCAGAGATGATACCTTCCCCTGCTTCTCTAAGGCACTGGTAATGACAGAAACAGCAGCATCTCTCTTCTCTTGAAGCCTCTCCAAAGAAGCTTGTTCCTTGGCTACAACAGCTGCTTCCCGGTTTTCTAACATTTCCCGGGCTTTCCTTGTTTTGCTTTCATACTCCTTTTCTTGATCTTCCAATTCATGAAATCGTCTCTTCAAGGACTTCTCCAGCCCATGGAAATGTTCCTCAAGTTCTTTCCATTTCAGATTAAGTGTTATGGCACGGTGGCTTTCAAGTTCAGCAAATGCTTTCTGAAGCTCTTGGATCTTAGAGGTTGTAGAGTCTATGAGTGTGGCCACTGATCTAGTATCTTCCATTGCAGAAAGCTGAAAGAAATACAGCAAGAGAACATAGTGAAAAATAAGTTAGCTATGCCAATGCACTGCCTTCAAGGTGTACTAAAGATGGACACAGAAGTAGCAACAGATTATAATCCAAAAGCAAGAGCAGCCCAACATAAGCAATTATTCTTTCCAAATTCTTCAATTTGAAGATAAAAGACCAGATAACAAGTCCACCAAGAAGATATAACATTCCACAGTAAATGTACAAAAGCATAATTAAACACCAACATGAAAGTAAACCGTGAGTAAATATATTGGAGATCTCTAAACCATAACATAGCCAGAGCCAACATTTCACAATAGCTTCTGTACTCAAAAAGGATAATGCTCAGGCAGACAGAGAGAGTCAAACACAATAAAAGCAATCAGCCTGAGTATGATCAAGTTATTTCAGCATACCCAAGAGGCACCCAGATAATAAGAAAAAATTGTTGGAAGCTAATAACAAATTTTCTAATGAGGAATTCCGTATCTTATAATCATTCATAATACACATGAACAAGAGCAGAAATCAATAGAGGAATGTCAAAATGCGACTGGTTATCTTATTAGGTTCAACTAATTCCAACCTAGAATGGAAGTTGCAGAACAAAGTATTAATAACAACTTCAGGAGATAGAAATCAAAGCCTCTATCAATCATTACTATGATAATATGGAAAGAAATAATCCCTGTAGGAGTAATCCTATTAATTTTTGGCAAAAATTATCCTATTTACCAGAGAACACAGGTGAAGATAAAATGAAGATAATCTTACTGTCTATTGTAAACATCAAATGGAGAAAAGAATTCAAACAAAAACATAAAAGACGCTCAAGAAAGACTTTTGTACTTTCTTACTGTCTGAATATCAAATTCAAACCCCTCAGAAGCTATCTATTCTTTTCCAAAAAAATCAAATTATCCTCCAAGAATTGCTTTCTTTGCATGGGAGGCGTGCTGGGAAAGAATTCTAAATCTGGACAGATTGAAAAACATAGGCAGGATCATTGTTAACAGATGCTACTGCTGTCTAAAGGCTGAGGAGACGTGTAACCATCTACTTTTGTGGTGTCCTACTGCTTATAGCTTATGATGTAAGTTCTATGGTTTATTAGGGATTAATTGGGTTATCTCGGGTTCGGTCGGGAAGGAGATTTGGGTTTGGGATGGTTTCTATGTAAAAAGAAATATGACAAATATTATTTCTTTGACTGTTTTTTGGATTATTTGGAAAGAGAAGAACAGGAGAACTTTGGATAGTGTTGAGAGTAATACTAATAACTAATAGATAGGTGGATACATTTATTTGGGTCAATTATGGTAAGTCATGATATCACTAGTGATATGGATTTTGGAGATGTCATTAACACTTTAAATTTTATGTAAATGCTTTTGTACACAGCCGGTACTCCC
This sequence comes from Carica papaya, assembly GCF_000150535.2. The sequence continues at coordinate 275,058 of NW_019014684.1, read as the reverse complement.
ATTCCTTTGGTACCATGTTAATACATACTTCACATTTTTTATATAAAAAAAAAAATTATTTCCTTACGAAAAAAAAAATTCCATCTGGCATAAGATTTTATTTTTGAGAAGGAAAAGTACAATATATTCAAAGAGCACCAAAGGAGTGCACAACGTACAAAAAAGTATTTACAACTCAAGCAAAATGCCTAGAAGGTCTCTGAGGTCCTCGCCACTATATAGTTATTGACCCCTAATAAAAAAACCTTAGGGCATTGAACCATGAATCTTTAAATCTATCAAAATTATATTCTATACCCTTAAAAACTCTCCTATTTCTCTTGTTCCACATTGCCTAAAAGGTCCATTCCACATAAGAGGAATGGCACCTTCAAGGACATTCCAAATCTTCCCAGATATTTAGCTGGACCCAGCTGCTGATAAGCAACAAATGACAATTTTTTTTAGAAGAAAAAGTTGCATTCTATTTTCGTAGTAAGCCACAATGACATAATAGATTACTACAATGTCAGTTTACTTCCTATCAAACTGTCTTATCAATTATCTATCATTCTGTCTTATTAGTTACCAGAGCAAGCTTGCATGCATTACAAAAGCACATCTGCTTGAATATTTTAACAGAGTTACCATTTGTAACCGTGTGAATTGTTTCCAGCAACAAAATCGCACAAAATATGATATGCATGTTCATCATTAATTATTGCAAGACAAACGAAAATAACTACGAATTTTGAATAACTTAATCAGCAGCATAAAATCATAACGGTTTTCTAGACATTAAGACCCACAACCCCAAACTTGGCTTCAGCTTGGCTCGTACAGTGACTTACTCACTAATACGAAGTACATCCTCCAGAAAACAAACACCAGCTTAATATATCAATTTTGAAACTCGAAGTGATAGGAAAAACGCTCAACAAGAATAAGTAATCTCCGTTTGAGCATGGTAAAGACATGAGCTTACCAATAATTTGCCAAGTTTCTGAGCTAAGACCGCAAGAACTGTGTAAGAGAAATACTGACACCCTAAATATAAAAATAAAAACAAAACAAAAAAACTATAAATGATCAGAAAAAAAAAAACCAAAAAATAACAAAGATTAAAGGCAAATCACTAATTACTGATCTCGAACCACAAGAGACAACCCCACAAATACATAAGTGAATTTCTCGTAAAACATTATCCACAGTAGCTCAGCTTAGTAGAAAGTTCAATTAAGCTCCATTACCGAAATTTCACATCGTAATCATGAAATGAAGCTACCTTTCGAAGAAACAACCAAACCCGATCTAGAGAACAGTAAGAAACACGAAAGAAATGAGATAATTAACTGACCGAAAAAAGAGAGTTACCTGATCGATAGAGTTGAAACTGCTCAGAGAATCGAGTGAATTCGCTGAAAACACTTATCAATCCATGTTGTGGAGTTGAGATTGGGAGTTTCGTGGTTTTGGTACTCAGCAATCCCTAGAGTAAAGAGAGAGAGAGAGGGAGAAAGAGGAAAGTTGAGGGAGGCAAAAGCGAGTGTTTTATGACAGGCACTCTGTTTTTTGCTTTTTATGGGGCAGTCCATTTCTTTCTACTTGACGCTTGAGTATGGTGTCTGCGCTTCGTTCAGTGGTTGGTGTCCGGAGGGCTTTCAGTAAAAACAGACGTGCTCGGAATACTTCCACTACATGGGCCTTCAGGAAAAGCCCAAACCCAAGTTGATCTTTTCTGTCTCAAACACCTACGCCCTCGTTACAGGTGTTGCGAATGCCCGGCAGGATTCGGGCAACACCGACCCTTAACCCGATTATTTTGATCTGAAGTCTCGACTTTTAACCAAGCTTAAAAAAAAGGCTTTGGAAAAATAATAGCATCCTAAATTTATTTAAATTTTTATGCAATTTTTAAAAATAAAAAGGTGTCCTTCATATATTAATTTTTATTTCAAAATAAAATTATTTAAGCAGTCTCGTTGATATTTTGTTGAAAATTTGATGGTCTCACCGTTTAAAAATAATTTTATTAAAAATATATTATTCTAATTTGTCAACATATTATAATAATGTTAAAAAATATAAAGCATAAAATTAAAATATTTATAATTAATATTATTAACTCAATTTTATAATAAAATTATTTTTTATAGACAAAAAAATTATTCACATGCAGAAGAATATTAATAGTTTATTTTTTTTATTTAGCCTTTTGAAAACGTTTAGATTATATAGAGTAATTAAAGTATTTATAAAGTTTTTTTACAAATATATATATATTTAATTTTATTATAAAATAGTAGGAGTCTAATTTAACTTTAATTTTAATTTTATAAGAATAATTGTACCCTTGATGAAGATAATTCATTTTTATTTTATACAACTAAAACTATATTGTTTTAATTTTCTTAATATTATTTCACAAATATCTATTTGGAGTGGGTTGATGTGGGTTAGTATGTAACATGGCTCTACCCTCAACCTTATCATATGTACCATTTAGTGCCTTAAAAAATTTAAGATATTTTTTTCGTTAGGTATTTATGTTATGTATATTTAATTTAAGTAGATTTATTATTTGTGATGACTTTTTAATGATATTATTAAACTGCTCGTATATCTCATTAAATAAATGTCTAAAATATTAAAATTTTGTTGTTTGTAAATTTTTTATCATCAAACTAAGTAAACTTTATTATAGTTAATATATTATTAGATATTTAAATATACATGATAAATTAAGTAACATATATAATGTAAATAAATGATTTTATCATTACAGATTATGTAAATGTAATACATTCCGTAAGATTGAAATAATTTATTTTAGTTTTTAATTTTTTTTGTAAATATTTATTATTTTACATTAATAGTATATTTGTCAATAACAACTTCATTCAGAGTTAATCTTTAGATATTAACAACGGTCATAATAAATTTTAAACAAAAATAATTTTAATTTTTTTTGTAATTTAGTAAATAGAAAAATTAAGGTTTAAATTACATTTACTATATGACCTAATCTCATAATTATGTATAAAGAAATTAAACCATTAGTATAGAAAAAATGTGCAAATTTTACTTCCATTATACGAAAGAAAAAAAATATATACTTTATGTATTATCTATATATTTGTCATCAATTAGATGAATCAATAATATTATTTAAAAAAATAAATATAAAAAAAAATACGAAAAGCTCAACAAGTGTGGTAAGAAAATTAAATTATCATATGTTTTGTTCTCGTATATTTATAATTAATTTTACCATAATTCTCCTCTAAAATTATTTTTGGGAGCTATGTATCATTTTTTAGTTATTTTATAAAACATGTATGAATAACTTTATATGTGAATAGTTTATAACAAAGTTTGGTTAAAAAATATGTAAAATATTAGAAATCATATTCTATACAATTTTATTAAATATAAAGTATAGAAATAATTTATTTATTCCAATATATTACAAAAAAATTATTAAATTTACCGTAAAGAAAAGTTTTAAGGATAAAAGTTAAATCTAAACGACATGTAAACATTTTCTTTCGCGGATATTTTTCTCGAGAAAAAGAAAAAGAAAATAAAAAGCAAATACACAGTGAGAGCGGGAGATTTCAGCTTAAGATTGGCACGACATGGACGGCATTGAAGTCACAATTTCATCAAACTGTGTGTTTTTCAAAGGTAATCGAACAAACTCCTTTCTCAACAATTAAAATATGAATTTCACTTTCTCCCCTCCAAAAAGCCAGTCAAGCAACTACTCAAAAAGTCCCCTGCCCTCTTACATATTGCAGTCTAGTCGTCGTCCCCTAATTCTGGCCTCTTCATTTGACTTACTCTAATTCGTCTTCCTTCCATGTGAATCTCGGATTCACACATGAACCCCTAATCCTTTTACATTCCTTTTCTTTAGCTTCTCCCCGTATTAAATTAAGTCTTGGATTTTCAAAGCACTACGCAGACTTTGCTTTTTCACTGCGGTTTCCGTTTCCCTCTGTAAAAAAACTGGAAAAGGGGAAAAACAGTCATCCTTCCTCGTCCTTTCACTATCCATTTTGCGGGGATTTTTTTTTTTTATTTTTTTATTTTTACCTTCTTCTCTTTTTTAAGGAGGAGCTCGTGATTCATCAGGTAGGTCTTTGAATTCCATGCTTGATTACTTTTGTTGATTGGTGTCCGAGTCAATTCATCACAGATTATCTGTTGTGTTAGATTTTTCTCTTCTTGATTGATTGCTACTTGTGGGTTTTATTGGTTTTTCTTAAGTTTTAATTTATTCAGGGCTTTGAATTTGATTATTTTCTTTATCGTATCTGTTTGAATTTGGCTTCAGGATTTGATGTTATGAGGACCATACTTCAGCGCTTTTGCTCTTCTTTGTTAGTTAGGGAGCAACTGATTTTTCTACCTTCATTTC
>NW_019014684.1:241251-270548 GCF_000150535.2 Carica papaya | reverse complement strand
ACTTCAATAATGGTTAAGAGGTTGGAGGATTCTCAACACTCTGAAAAAGAGTTTAGGTCTGAGATGGCTACTCTGGGGAGTGTGAGACATCGAAACTTGGTTCCTCTTTTAGGTTTCTGTATGGTCGGTAAGGAGAGGCTTCTAGTTTATAAGCACATGCCAAATGGAACCCTTTATGATCACTTACATCCGACTGATGATGCTAGTAGGCCAATGGAGTGGTCCTCACGGCTTAAAATTGGTATAAGGGCGGCAAAAGGTTTTGCATGGCTACATCATAACTGCAATCCCCGCATAATTCATCGGAACATAAGTTCAAAGTGCATTATGCTGGATGCTGATTTTGAGCCCAAAATATCTGATTTTGGTCTTGCTAGGCTCATGAACCCAATTGATACACATCTGAGCACCTTTGTAAATGGAGAGTTTGGGGATTTGGGTTATGTTGCTCCAGAGTACACAAGAACTCTGATGGCCACTCCAAAGGGGATGTTACAGCTTTGGTGTTGTGCTTCTTGAGCTAGTAACTGGTGAGAAACCTACTAATGTGGCTAATGCTCCGGAAAGCTTTAAGGGAAATCTAGTGGAATGGGTTATGCACTTATCGAGTAATGCACAACTCCAAGATGCGATTGACAAGTCTTTGATTGGGAAGGGTTCTGACAGTGAACTTCTTCAGGCTCTTAGCATCGCACGCAAGTGTGTTTCATCAACTCCTAAGGAGAGGCCTACCATGCTTGAAGTATACCAATTCTTGAGAGCTATTGGTGAGCGATATGATTTTACCACCGAGGATGAGATTTTTATGCCATCAGACAGTGGTGATGTTAATTATCTTCAGGAACTTATTGTAGCTCAAGAAACTAAAGGAAAATAGTTGATAAGGTACGAGATATGTTAGTGGTATATGTCACTTTACTTTATATGCAAGTATTTTTTCTTCATGCAGGCTTAATACTTGTTAATATTAAATGTATTTTGATATTTCAGTTACTTGTTTAATAGGTTTGTACCTAGATACCACCAGAATGGCAGAACTCTGTTGCCCCCACGAATTATTTCCATTTTAGGTCTATCTTTTAATATGAAATTTGATAATTTTCCTATTCCAGAGCTTGTCTTTATTTGTTGGTCCTTTTTGTTATGGTAACAAATGGGATCATGGGGTTCAGAATATTGTGTTGCCTTATACAATGGATGTGCTAGCTCTAGTAAGCACATGTGGCATGCGTGAATGATTCACTACTGTTATCTTAAAGTAGTGATTCCAAGTGAAGGATGGGTAGTGGCTTATTAGTTGTACATTTTTTATTAAATATTTTTAATTTGATTTTATAACTAAGTTTATTGAATTTTGTTTTATAACAACTTCACTATAGCTTTAGAATCAAGTTTTCTAGGAAGTTGATAGTACTAGAAAGGAAAATGATTCACATGTGCAAGATTTGGAGCCATAAGTCTCTTACCACCTTTAGACAAACTATAATGTTCCATAGTTAACAAAGTATGTGTTAGCACTTAATGTTTTATGACTATTCTAATGATAGATATCATCTGCTTGTAAGTTAGATACTGTTTTGGTTCAATCTTACTTTGTTCTTATCCTTAATTGTAAAACCAATTTTGACATGAAAAATTTTACTGAAAATTTTCATGTTTGAAGGACTTCCAATCCCATATCATGTTGGTTATAAGTAGATCTTTAGTTTTTACTTCTTAACTAAAACTGGAATTCTACTCTCTGGGAATTCACAGTGCCGACAGAGATGATTTAGATACAAAAGTTATGATGCAATTATTAGGCTACTAAGTTAACAGTTAACTGTATGAATAAAGTAGGAATTGACAGCTGGAATCTATTCTGTTTTAGGTCCTCCATCCGGTCTTTTCTCTGTGTTTGGAATCAAATCTTTCCTCCATTTCTTCCGAGTAAGGTAGAAAATTCTTGTTGTATAAGGTGATAGCTAGGACTTCAGATCATTTGCTGTTGTTCTCTTATTGCCTTTGATGCCCAACTTCTCATTTTCTTAATTTGAGTTGAGTTGGTATTGTGTCTGCTTTCAACAAGTATGATCTTGTCAAGGTGTCCAGGGTGGTAAGAAGATCAAGCGATTATTGCTCAAGTACCCCGTCGGTTATTAAGAAGTAGAGCTGTGGAACTTCAGACGTGGTATTTTTCATTTGACAGAGTGACAGAATAATTGGTTTGAGACTCCCTTCTTTTCTTGTTTTAAAGAGTTACCATCTCTGTACTGATTAGATTTGGGAGATCTTAGATATTAATTGATCTGTGAATGTCTTTTGCACACGCTTTGTTTATATTATCTCATATCTTTTGTACATGCTTTGTTATATTATCTCATTCTTACAAAAAGGTAGAAAATCAATAACAAGGGTGTTTTTGGATACCCATACTGGATATCATGCAAGGCTTGAACTCTAGCTATTGGATTCCCACACAAGGGATGGTACTGATTGGATTGAGTTCTATTTATACATGTTTATGAGCTTATAGTTTAGGGAAGCAATGCTTAACTCTATGCTTCTGATTATATGTGCTGTATTGATGTCAAGGAGCCTGTCACCTGTGAACAAATAGTGCTGTATTGTAGAATCCAAATCATGCACCTATGTTTTGGTCATCCTTTGAGAATATGCCTTCTACCAAGGAGAATTTTTTTCTTTATTATGTTCCATCTTGGATCCTTTCCATGTTAAGAGAGTATGTTTAAATAAATTGTTAAAATATATATATATATATATATATATTAGTGTCTATTTTAGCTTTTGTACTTTCAGAACATGTTAAAAATAAATTCTTGCCACTAAATACTTTTTTAACTAATGTTAATAATATATATACACACACAATTTATAGAGAGAGACTTATCAGATCCGAAGATAATCTTATGACAATTTTTGAAGTGAGTTTCAAGCCCATTTGATCTTGGTTGATATACAAACTGCTGCAAGAAGAAGCATTTCCTGGCATTTACTGAAGCTTCTCATTACTCTCTGGGTTCATGAAATCAGCAGTGAGGACACCGGGGAGCAACATGTATTATAAGATTCGGGCCAATGATGAACACATCGTTGCTGGTTTCATCATACACACCAGATATTCCTCCTATTCTGATTGTGATGGTGATGACAGCTCCGCACTTGAATTTTGCTTACCACAATTTTACTCTCTTGATTTAATATATATTTTTTTTTTATAAAGTAAAAATTAAAATTAAACAGCAGTAAATAAATATATATCATTTCATGACAAGAATTAGAAAAACTAACATCAAATAAGAGCAATTAATTAAGACGTTGTAACTCTAATTTTAGGTATTTTCTTTGGTTTGTGTTTTGAAATGCTAATTGCATTGCTTGGTAAATATATGAGACTATAATAAGCTCTAACAAAGATTTATTTTTGACACCTCTCGGCCATACTTTTATTCTAATTACTTAATTGACGACATTGTGATTGACAAATTATATTTAAATATTAAAAATAACAACAACAAAAAAATAATAATTTTGACTAATTAATTAAAGTAATAAATTCAATAATACTAAAAAAAATAAGTTTTAACATTATTTTTAATTTGATTAATTATTAAAATTATTTTTTAAACATATTTTTAAAAATATTAAAATATACGTTGACTAATTTTAACTTTTTTTTTTTTAATTAAAAAAATAAAATTAGATGTTTGAAATAAATATTAAAAATTAAGAAATAATTTTTAATAAAAATCAAACTTTATTAGCTATTTCATGGATATGAATATTTGGGATATCTGGAAATAAAGAAATTAAATTGCTCTGACAGACACTGTGGAGGTAGAAATGAATTGGACAAACAATAAGATATTAGTTAGATATCGAGTTTGTTGGAAGTAAAGTATTTTTATGTGAGGTATAGATATGTTGTAAATGTGGGGTATACGTATGTGGGTGGGTGGGCATGTATTATCTAATTTGGGTTATAGGTGCATCCTTACATACATATATATATATATATATATATATATATGGATGGGCATGTGTTAACTAATTTGGTTGATAGGTGCATCCTTACATATTACTATGCATGATAGTTGTTTATATGTACATAATATTCCTTCTCACTTAAATTGATTTTGGCTATTGGTAAGACTTAGTCACTAAAAAGGTTAATGTTTTATCTATATCCACAATGGATGTTAATTTGAGTTAAATAAATGTTTTCGAATGCTGTTGAAAAAAATAAATGTCAATGTGAAAATTCAATCTACTCTAGATTAAAAATTGAATCGAATTGAATAATTTTTTTACAGTTTAACTTAACATTTTTTAATATTAATAATTAAAATAATATATATGCATATTATGTACATTATGTAAATAACATATTAACTGTATTTAAAAAATTAAAAATTTTGAGTAAATTTCACTCCAATTTAACTTTTTAATTTGGTTTTCGACTAAAGTGGCATGGATCCGGTCTTCAATATAAAAAATTATTTTTATTTAGTTTTGATTTAATTCAATACACTTTAGTTTAGTTTGATTTTGAAAAATATTCTAACAGTATGAACACAGTTATTAACATGGAGAGAAAAATAATCTATTTTGATTCTATTACAATTTTTTTTTTTAAAAAAAAATCCAATTTAAGGTATAATTATTCATGAAAATGGACACTCAAGATTCAACTTTTTAGTTATATCAATATTATTATGGTTATTTGTGACTTTTAATAAAACTATTTGAAATTTTACTTTGAAGATTTATCCATTTACCAAAGAAACTTCAATCCCAAACACTTCATAACATCATATGACAAAACAATCTCTTGATCTTTGTGCCAATTTTATTTGTCTCAATCCTAAAACAAATGTTGTAAGTAAAAATACCACAATAAAGATTTGATACAAATACAAATAATGATTTCATTGACAATCTCTTTATCTCTATCAATGCTAGTTTCATTTCAATTCAATGAGAGAGAGCAAGATTAGAGGTGGGTTTTGTGAGAGATTATAAATGTTCTTGGCGTATCGAGTTTTGTGGGTTCGTATTTAATGGAAATTGGGTCGATTTCAATATGTTGTTACTTAATTCATGTTGTTGTTACTTGAGTGTTGATATAACAATCGATATTAATTTTTAAAATAAAAATTAATGATGATTTGAAAAAAATTTAAAAGTATAAATCTAAATTGAAAAGAAAAAAAAAATTCTGTACGTATGTATAATATTTAGGTCATTTACTTTTCTTTTTTTCATTTTCCACAATTTGAGGAACTAAAAAATTTTAAAATTTTCAAGAAAAGAAAGTAACGTTGACCATCTCTTCTTTTATCTTCATTGAGTATTATTTTTATGGTAAAAATTTCATAATTTCTTTTCTCTCTAATTCTCCTTCTTGTAGAATTAAAAAATTATTGGATCAATTTTAATTTAATCGGTTTCTTGGTAGACATTCGGCAAAATTAGAATGGTGCCCTAATTTTAACCGGTTTATTGTCAAATACAATGTCTAATGGAGCCTCTCCATTGATATTACCTCAAGTATTTCATTGGACATTTCAAAAAAAAAAAAAAAAAAGATTTTGTTGGGTATGTATATATATATTATGTAATTGGGGTAACATAATTATCATTGACTTGGAATGTGACACCCCTTTACTGTTTCGACTATATGAACATATACTATTCATCTTCCTACCCAGGACAAGGTAATTTAAGAACTTCCAACCAAATTTTATATCCATTAATTCATAAGATAATCGGTTCTCGTTACAATAATACAACTCTAAAATCAAAGAAGTTTTACAATCATAATCATACACATAAAAGTTCAATACTATTTCAATATAATGAGTATACTACTAAGTCTCATTATCATTGATAACATCTTATTTCTTTTAAGTTCGGTGCTACGTTGTTAAACACTCCAATTTCGATTCCCGCCTCAAAGTATCTGAAAATGAAAATAATGAGCATACACAACCCAATAAGATAAAATTTAGAATTAAAAACTAACGAATGACAATTAATTAACCTCCCTCCTTACTATCATCTACTACTTCTATCATTCTGTTTACCTCTTTTGATAATCAATCAATGATAACCTGACTTCCTTCTAACTCTACCTGACCCCTTATCGTTAGCCCTCTCATTCTCCAACCATAGAAGGGGAATGCACTCTACCCTTTTTGACCATGATACCTTACTAATTCAATACCATTTTGGTAGTCCTTACCCAACACTCATACACCCTCTCAATCTACCCCACCAGTCTCTCACACATCCACCTTCCAATACCGGCCCACAAGGACCATGCACACACATTATTGCTGCATCTTAGGGCCTCACCCCAACAGTAACCACAATCACCATGTCGGCCATTAAATGGCCCCGTGCACCAATACACCACCACATTGAATACACATCGCTATCCCCAGTATCAACGACTACTGAATGGCCCCACCGAACTCTACCAACATCGGATAACGACCTCACACACACCTGACCAGATGACCTGTCGACCACCAAGTGGCCATGAATACAACGTGTCACTACTCATCACACCAGCAAATCAATATCTGCGAGCATCAGCTAAAGGCCTTACGCACACACATACCTCTACACATACACACGTCGCGAGCCACTGGTTGCCATACCAACATACCAAAAACTTTAAAGACTGACCAAGAAGCCTCCCACACCTAAGTACATATATATATATATATACACACATATGACAGATTACCCACCACCATGTCTACACATCAGAACATGTAAGCACCGGCTAACCCCCATCCCACCTATACCTATGCACACTGTAGACTACACACCACCGTCCCTGCACACCAGAATGTGTCCCCCTGGGCCAAACAGCCTTACATACCTAAACAACTGGACCTACATCCACTGCAAGTCACCAGCCTGCCTATACTTATAAACCTATACATCTAATGCATCTCAATATCACATTTACTTCACTTGTCAGTTACACTCAAATTTTCACTCGAAATCCCCATCCCAGTCCACACAACACTGATCTGAATCCATTTCACTTCTCTCCCTCACACACTCGCCTACCAAAACTGTACACCTCTCTCTACAACGTGCTCCCTCTCCCTTCCCCGACCACTACTTCCCTTATATTTCCTTAGCTACTACAACTCATCTACCTCCGTCTCCTTAATGTGGAGCATTTCCATTAACCTGCAACATAAGATTTCACTGAGATTTACCCTAAATTAGTTTAGAATTCCAAATTTCTCTTACTTCTTGCTTCCATACTCCTATATCTCCCAAAGCTACCGCGGCCTCACCTCTTCCAGAACTTTCGATCAGTTCACCTCTCGCACTTGCCTCCAATCAACTGCCTCTCGTAGTTGTCTCCCCCTCTCTCTCTCTCTCTCGCACGCTCTGTTTTCCCTTTTCCCTCTTCTTTCTTTCCTCTCTTTGCCCGATGCCCTTTTTATATCTATCCCAACTTCACATCCTGACTGTTGATTTTGCCCATCCCATCCCAACCGTCTATTCTACCCTCCCTTACATATCTAGGCTATTACATGGAATTTAGGGCCTTGTGATTTATTATGCCAATACAAAGTTATAAGATGATGTTAAATTGATAAGATGAAGAGTTTGCTCCGGCAAAGACATTAAAGTTTTGTCGTGTTGGGTAGCCACCCCATGTAAGTTTTGAAGACAAATAGTGCATATAATAATTATTTATTGTGCAAATTGTTGAAAAGTTTCTGAATTTTAGAATTAATCGTATATGAATTTGTTAAATTTTAAGAAAATACAAAGTTTAGCTTTTGCATTTTAATAAATACAACATTAATTTAATGAATTAATAAATATAAAATTACATTAAATGTAACGACCTCGGAAATTCAAAAGGAAATACATATAATAATCTGAGTGCATAAGCTAAATAAAAGATTAAGGTAAATATCCCTTACACAATAGCTTAAAAATACTAAACAATATCACAGAATAAGTTCTCTAGAAAAAATACGAGAAATGAGAAAAATAAAGAAAATTATAAAGCATCTAGTATCTACTCGCCGTTTTCTTGTGGATCGGACTCAGAAACTAGATTCTCCTGATCTGAAATGGCTAAATAAGCAATGAACTACACTAACCCAATAAGGACATCACACTATATCACTGTCACAGAAGTAAAGGTTGGTAGAAAACCAAAAATAACAAATGAAGCACAAATTTTAAACAAATTCGTTTATCAATAATCAAACCATTTATCGTCCACTTACCGCAGTGAGATTTATAAAAATAACCTATGGAAACAATAACATTATAAATATCATGAATTCATATATAATCTATAACATAGCACATATCATACTTTTATATTCAAATCATCAAACAACAACTGTCCCTTTTTATCAGTCTACTAGTATCCATGGGGATCCATAGGGGTCTCTGCTACACGTGAATCATTCTCCTTAATAAACTTAATTCCAGGGCCGTCTCCATACCTCGTCTGGTATGAGCACCAAAATAATAAACCTCAATACCCCGTCCGGTATGAGGCTGAAGTGGGCCGTCCCCATACCCCGTTCGGTATGGGTGCCAAATGACCAAGTCTCCATACCCTGTCCCGTATGAGACAACGTTCACGGTAGGATTTCCTATGAACCCGGTCCGTCCACCATCTCTTAAGATATCTAGTGAGGCTGTCATCTTATCCATTCATCAAATCCCATCACATTCCTATTTGTCCTTAGTCTCCGTTACCAACTCAAACATGAATACATACACAAGTAACGTGCATCCAACAAAACAAGCATATCTTAGATTCCCAAAATTAAACAGTAGTGAAGTAAGTAGTGATACATGCATTCAAAATCATAGAATAAATAAACCAGATACCATAATGCATTTAAACTGTAAAATAAATCAAACAGGAATTAACAGAGAAATATGTCCGGTTCGAGCTCCATTAGCAACCGTAATTAATTATGCATATCTATTTAATTTGTACAAAATACAGTATTATCATTTATTCAGACTTCAATTCCATGATAGAAAATAGGATGAGGGGTCCTTACTTGATTTGATGCCGAAACCTAGATTTTCACTGCGCCTACGGGCGGTCCCTGGGTTTCCTGAATTTTTTTTCGGGAACTAAAATGCGCTTACGGTACCTACACATGTCCCAAATAACTCAAAAATTAGACCCAGGGCCTACTCAGCCAATTTCAAAATTCCGGCACGGCGGCTCCATCTTGCTCTGGCGACGACGACGCCGCTCGCGACGACGATCCACCTCGGGTTGGTTTTTTCGGCCATTTCTGGCTGAAAGTATACGTATCATGTATCATGTCTGGGTTAGCTTCTGCATCTTGTTAGTTGAGTTTTTCAGAACTAAAGAAACGGTTAACTACTGCACCTGTGTTGGCCTTGCCGAGCGAGACAGGTAGATATACAGTTTATAATGATGCATCCTACTTGGGGTTGGGTTGTGTTTTGATGCAGTATGAGAAAGTCATAGCCTATAGGTCCAAGCAGTTGAAGAGTCATGAGAAAAACTACCCCACCTATGACTTAGAACTAGCCGCGATTATCCACACCCTAAAGACTTGGCGCCATTACTTGTATGGGGAGACCTTTCAGATCTATACCGATCATAAGAGCTTAAAACACATATTCGCTCAAAAGGATCTCAACATGCGTAAGAGAATATGGATATAACTCCTCAAAGACTACGATTACAACATCTTGTATCACCCAGGCAAAGGCAACACAGTAGCCGATGCACTCAGCAAAAAAAATGCAGACATATTAGCTCATATAATAGTTTCATAATGCAAGGAAATAGGGGCCGTACAACAGGTACGACTTCAGCCTATGGATCCCCAGGGATACCAGTAAGCAAATAAAAAGAGAAAGTTGTTGTTCTGACTAATTGAATATGAGATTATGATGTTGTTTGTGTTATTGTCTCTATATGTCGATTTTTGGAAATCTTACTACGGTAAGTATATTATAAATAATTTTATTTATAATAAATGAATTTACTTAATTTAAGAGTTCAATTAGTTGTTTTTATAATTTTTACGAACCTTCATTTCTGTATCGGTGAGTAGTGTGACATTCTTACTGAATTAATGTAACTCACTCTTTCATTAATTATTTCAGATCAAGAGAACTAAGATCCATATCTCGATCCACAAGAGGGTTGCGAATAAGATAGAACTAAGATCCATATCTCGATCCACAAGAGGGTTGCGAATAAGATATCCAATTGTTTACTTTTTATTTATTTCTTTTATTTTTCGTTTGTTTTTTTAGAAGAGTCATTCTCGTATCCCTATTTGTAGCACCCGGAAAGGAGGAGGAAAAAAAAAAAAAAAAAAAAAAAAAGAGAGGGGGGGGCCACGTCAGCAGCCACGTCAGCAGGCCCGGTCAGCAGTCCCGGCCAACCGGGGCCTGCCACGTGGCAAGATCGCGTCACTCCAAAAGGAGCCACGTTGGCGATCCGCGTGGGTGCGATCCGACGGCTCAGATCAATCGCGCGATCGGACGGCCCAGATTCAAACGCACGGACGGCCCAGATTCAATCAAAAACGAACGGCCCAGATTAAAATGAAATGAACGGCTGTGATCAAAAGGCAAGGGGTTATAAATAGAACCCCCACACCAGACCACAAACCCTAGCCGCCAGCCGCTCGCCGGAGAAGACGAACCAGAGGCCGACCGCCGCCACCCGCCGCCACTCGCCGCCGCACCGGGGAAATTTCCGACCGCTGATCGAGGTAAATTTCATACCCCCGACTCGTTTTTCCCCACTGATTCCTCCTATGGCCAAATCGAAGCCGAAATCCCGGCCAAACGGCCGGAATACGCGGCCGAAGCCCAGCGGCGCCGCCGCGCCCCCTCTCGGTTTTTGCCTCCGACGAGGCCCTTCCCGGCCTCCGTTCGATGCAATTTTTATATCACCGTGATCACCATTCTTTTCTCTACAGGTTGACCGAAGCCAAATCACCAAAACACGAACCTCGCCGGAGAGTCGCCGTACCCGAGAGCGCCGCCGCCGGTAAGCTCCGCTTTTCCGTGATTTTTTGGCCCCCCGAGGGCCCTAGGGTTGTTTTTTGACAAGGACCAATGCGAGAGTGGCCGAATTCGGCCGAAAACGGCCGAAAACAGTCAACCCGAGGCGACTCGCCGCCGCCAGCGGCGGCGCCGACGCCGGAGCACGGCGGAGCCGCCGTGCCGGAGTTGCGATTTGGGCCGAAAGAGGCCCTGGGCCTAATTTGGATTTTTTTTGGAACACGTGCAGGTACTGTTAGTGTGTTTCAGTTCCCCGGGAAAAATTCAGGGAAAATTAGGGACAGCCTGCAGGCGCACTGTGAATTGTATTCGGATCCCGAAAACAAGTAAGGACCCCTCACCATATTTCCTATCACGGTATTAAAGTTCAAAATGATAAAACGGTATTTCTTGAATTAACGAATGTGTGAAATTGCTTAAGGTGGCTAATGGAGCCCGAGTCTAGTGTGATTGGTGATTTACTGTTATTTGGCCTGTTTACAGCTTTAAATGCAAAATGAGGTTTGATGTGTTCATTTTACAGATTTGTGTGCATATATTACGTTTTTATTAATCATGGGTTGAATGACTGAAAAACTGATACTGTATGTTGTCTGTTTGGCATGAATTACTGTTTTACTTGTTTGTATGTGAATTGATGATGCTGACTGAGGAAAAGGAAAATGAAAGATTGTGTAGACTGACAATTGTATTATGGGGGTCAGCCTGACTAGATATCCTGGGAGATGGTGGACGGACCGGGTCCGTAGGGAACCCTACCGGGATTGTGGTCTCACATGCCGGACGGGGTATGGAGATCTTATGGTTTTGGCGCCCATACCGGACGGGGTATGGGGACGGCCCATTTCACCCTCATACCGGACGGGGTATTGAGGTTTATGGTTTTGGCGCCCATACCGGACGGGGTATGGGGACGGCCCGTTTCACCCTCATACCGGACGGGGTATTGAGGTTCATGGTTTGGCGCCCATACCGGACGGGGTATGGGGACGGTCCTGGAAACTGATTATGAATGTTAAAGGTTAACGGGTAGCGGAACCCCTATGGACCCCCACGGATACTAGTAGGCTGGTAAATGAGAAAAAGATATGTTGTACAATGATTGAATTACAAGAGGCGTGATAAGTGTTATGTTTTACAGCTTAGATTATTCAATGATTATGATGATGTTATTGTTTTTCTCATATTGTTTTCATAAATTCCACCAAGGTAAGTGGATGGTAAAGGTTTTCATGTTAATAAACGAGTTTGTTGTAAATTATGCTCCATTGGTCTTTTTGTGTTTTTCTACCCACCTTTATCTCCGTGACGGTGAGATATCGTGATGTTCTTACTGGGCTAGTGTAGCTCACTCCTTAATTAACCATTTCAGATCAGGAAGACATGGTTCCCGAGCCCGTTCCGCAGGAGGACGACGAAGGGGATGCCTAGAGACTCTGTAGTCATACGCATAGTTTATTTTCGAGTTTTCTTTCTTAGTTAGTTTAACCTTTTATATTTTAAGTACGTTTTTTTTTATTTTTCGTGTAAGGGATGTTAACTGAAATTTTGATCTCGCTTCCGCATTCGATATATTTAAATACTCATCTCTTTTTTAATATTTTCTGGGGCCGTTACACTATTAGCTATTCTAATTTATTGTATAAGAAATATAAACTCTAATTCTATTATTTTATTTTTATATTTAATTTATAATTTTATTTATTTTAATTCTCATAGTGTTACACAAGAAATTATATTTTTTTGTTTTAATTGAAAATAATTTATTATTATTATTTTATGATTTTGCAACCAAGAAATTGTCCAACGCGCTACTTCTTCAACTGTCAAACTCCCACTTGCCCGGAGCCATTAAATTTAACGGGAAAATATTTTTTTTCCGTTAAAAAACGTTTTCTTTCTCTTTCCCTCGTTTGCTTCGCTACTTTTTTTTTTTTTTTTTTCCTTTCTTCATCTTTTGATTTTTCTCCGGCAGATCCTAGACTACTCGTTTGGTTCATGCCTGAAGCTTGAACCAACAACATCACCCAAAACCAAAACAGCTTCTTCCCTAATAATTCCTCGCCATTTTCAACCGCAAAATACTAAATTTCTCCTGAGAAACGAAAAAGACTCATCCCGAATCCTCAATTTTCTCTGAAAACATCAAACTTGCGAAACAGGAGAAACAACAGAATCATCTGCTTTCAATGGATTCTGACTCTCCCAGAACCATCCCTGTTGTTTCTACTTTTGCTTCTCCATTTGACAATCCTCCTCCTCACCCTCCTTCTTCAGTCAATGGCGCCAATTCCTCCAACCGGAAGCCCATAAGTCTATGGCCGGGAATGTATCATTCGCCGGTGACAAATGCTTTGTGGGAGGCAAGGTCTCAGATCTTCGAAAGACTCCTTGACCCACCGAAAGATGCGCCTCCACAGAGCGAACTGCTCACCAAAGCTCCATCTCAAAGCAGGATTAGCATTCTTTACAATTTCTCAACTGATTACATACTGAGGGAGCAGTACAGGGATCCATGGAACGAAGTTCGGATTGGGAAATTGCTTGAAGATCTCGATGCCTTAGCCGGAACCATCTCTGTCAAGGTATCGTGTTTCATTTCAGCTTTCTGCTTGATATTTAGTAACTTTGATGAATTTTTCTATGTGGATATTTACATGATAAGGTTTTGCTGGTTGCCATAGTTCTATCTATTTATTAGCTATTATTTGATGTTGTCATTTTCCACGTTTTTAGTGCAGTAGTGCATAATTATGACTGTTAAGAATATGAATATTTTGAAATAAAGAAGCTTCTCTCATGTTTTCTGCTGTTCGTTGTTCTTGGTGGACTGCAATTTAGCATTGTTCCGATGATGATAGCACAACAAGGCCGCTTTTGTTGGTTACTGCTTCAGTGGATAAGATTGTGTTGAACAAGCCAATTAGTGTTGATATTGATCTGAAGATAGTTGGTTCTGTCATATGGGTTGGTCGATCATCAATTGAGATTCAACTAGAAGTTATTCAATCAACTAAAGGTATCTGTAATTAGAATTAAACAAATCTCTAGCAATATGCAAACCTTTTATAGTTTAGCTACAAATGTTAGCACTGGAATTTGCCTTCAACAGCGATACCAAGAAATTTCATCATTCTGATATTTATTATTCTTTTACTCTCTTTGAACTGTGTTGGCATAATCAAATTATTTTACCATTTGTCTTTAGCAGTTCACGTTCTATTCCCACCTAACTCCCCTCTCTATTTCTCTTAATACATAGAACTTGTTGTTATTCTCAGCTTGCACCCCCATCTTGAATTCGTAAGTGATAGAAATTCAATTCCCATTTTAGTTCATAGGATTTGGATAGTCAACCCTGAAGAATTCAAGATAGGGATATGGGTGAAATGAAATATACAAATCAATCCTAGTATTGAGACTGATTGGAAAGGTAAGAATGAGGTGGGAATGGAATCAGAATTGAACATAGGCAATCTTACTATTGAGTGGAAATGGAATGTGACTTTTTCCTTAATTGTATCATTAGTCATAGAAGCGGATATTGATCGCTTGCAGTGTCACACGTGGGGGCATATCTTTTCTATAGCTTCACCTCTAAAACATCCGCTTTAGTTATTATATTTTCTCATATCAATTTTATTTAAAAAAACAAGCCTACTTTCATCTAGGTACTGAAAGAAGAAATTGGTTATCACTATTCACTAAGCTACCAGTATAGGCTCTACTGCCTACTACACCATTATCCTATCATGGACCTATTAACTTTAAGATAACTATGACCCACAACAGTTTCCTTGAGCAATATTGTTTTGCAGAAGACACGGATTCTTCAGATTCAGTAGCTTTGGCGGCCAACTTCATATTTGTGGCCCGTGACTCTAAGACTGGAAAGGCTGCTCCAGTGAACCGGCTCTCCCCACAAACTGACCATGAAAAGTTTCTTTTCGAAGAAGCTGAAGCTAGGAATAATTTAAGGAAAAGGAAACAAGGAGGAGACAGAAGGGAATCTGAAAATGGCGAAGTAAATAGACTCAATGCACTCTTGGCTGAAGGACGGGTCTTCTGTGACATGCCAGCTCTGGCAGACAGAGATAGCATTCTTTTAAGGGATTCACGACTTGAGAACTCTTTGATTTGCCAGCCACAACAAAGGAACATCCATGGCAGAATCTTTGGGGGGTTTCTGATGCACAGAGCATTTGAGTTGGCTTTCTCAACAGCTTATGCTTTTGCTGGACTGGTGCCATGCTTTTTAGAAGTTGATCACGTTGATTTCTTAAAACCTGTGAGTACTATGTCCTTTGTGCTCCACATCTTTATTTGTTTATGTATTATGCAAATCCATGTCTTGGTGTAAAAAAATTCACAATGAGCACCCGTTACTCGTGGTATGAAACAAAAGAGAAAACTCATATCGGTGTGACCTGTGCAGCCACAGCCTTCATGCCCTCTCATATCTGCAGGGGAAATGTGAAATTTTATTTGCTTGTTAACTCAACTTCAACTACATGTGAAAGATTTTGTTTTGGTTACTATCTTTATGGAAGCTCTTACTTGAACTAATCCCAAAATCGTGTTGGTTGAGTAGGTGGATGTTGGGGATTTCCTTCGTTTCAAGTCATGTGTTCTGTATACACAACTTGAAAATCCAGACCAACCCCTAATAAATATTGAAGTTGTCGCTCATGTTACAAGACCGGAGATCAGATCTAGTGAGGTAAGTTGCTCTAGGTGCCATATACAAGACTGGAAAGACTCTGGTTCTTGTTTTTGTGATTCTTTTTCAACTTATTGTTATGATTTTCAATGTGATTTTCAATGCATTATCTTTTGCTGTATCTATGAAACAGGTATCGAATACTTTCTACTTTACTTTCACTGTTCGCCCAGAAGCAAAAGCTACAAAGAATGGATTTAAAATCCGGAACGTAGTTCCAGGAACAGAGGAAGAGGCACGTCGCATTCTCGAGCGCATGGATGCTGAGACTGTGAGATCAATAAAAAGAACGAGCATCTAACAGAATCTCGTGTGAGAAAATCAGCATAGAAGTGACTGAGGCTTGACTAATGGTGGGGAAATTTGAATACTTTATGAAAAAAATTCCGAAATAATTGTAGCTTTAGGATATTCTGTAATCATCTAAAGAACGGAAAGATCTAAGTTTATCTTGGTTTGTCCATGCCCTTATTTTCATATTGGCAACATTCACCTCTACGGGCTTTTGTGCTCGCTTTTGAGCTGTTTGAGCTCGTACAGCAGCTAACAAGAAAAAGACTCGGGGGTTTTATCTGTAAGTGAAAGTTAGAGAAAGGAAAGATTTCTTGAGTGCATATGTAACAGCAGATCTTGTGGCCTTTTTCTGTAAATGAAAAACACTTGTGATTCATGATTTATAACAGGCTTACAACTTTACAAGACATCCGCCTAATACAGTAGACTGTCTTATTCTTCCAAAAGAAAGTCGCCTCTGTATATTACCTATGAGACAAAACCATTCCCAAAATCTTTTACAAGGATTTATACAGATACAAATTGAAAAAAAAAATTAATAAATTACATCAACCTAGCAGCTATTTCCACACAAGCTTCAACCTCTCCAAACCACCAATTTGTGATAGTTTTGAGCCAAGAACCCTAGTGAGATGTGCTCTCTTCATCAGAAGAACAACATTGCTGTCTTCCGGGGAAGACAGGAAATACTTGTGGCAATGTAGGATTCACTGGGACTGGAAATTTATGGGCAGAACTAACTATTGTCCGTTCGTTTATCATTCCGACTTCCTTACACACCCGATCGAGAATTGTAAGTAAGTCTCTAACCACCATGAATATTCTGAACGGATGAGCTTCTTCTTTTGCCGAGTTCCCGTGGAAGTACTCTGTTATTTCTTTTACAAGAGACAGAGCAACACTCTCATGGGCCTGAATTCTTATAATCTCCTCCTCAGCTATTTTCATAAATCTGTTCATCGATTCTGAGAATTTCTGACGGCTTCCATCTGATCCCATTGTTTCATTCAGTTGCACAACCTCATTGATATTCCCCAGGCCTCTAGAAAGCTTGCAGACCTCACTGCCAAGCACATCAGAATCCATGGCAGCAGCTTTCTTTACGTGGGTGAGCTCTGAACTAAGACTTGAAACAACTTGCAAACCAAGCCTCCTGCATTTTGCATCATCATTCAATGCAGAGTTTGGAGCTTGGCCACTACTCGAAAGGCGAGCACCTTCAGCTCTTATGATTTCTTGTACAACGAAGTGCAAGAGTGTGGTTTTCCCATCTGCACCCTTGACATCTACAAGCTTGAGAAGCGTATCAAGTTTGAAGGCCTGAGCATCACCACGGTTTGTCCCAACATTCATGCGGTTGCCAGTCTTGAGCACAGCCTCTAGCAGCTTCAGAAACATCCTACTGTTCCTAAGCTCCTCACAAGCAGCCTGTAAACGTGGAATATCTTGTTAAGTCTTGCCTACTATAACTTACAGAAGCAAGCACTAAGAGGAACAGATTAAACTAACAGGAAAAATTGTGGTCATATTCATTTATATTCTGACAGGTATATCAGAGGATAAGTTGAATAGTAAAAGAACCTTGGAAAGGAAAAGGAAAAAGAAAAAGATTAGATGACTTCTGTTTTACCTCTAGGGTTTCAAATGACCTTTTCAGGTAGTCAACCTCGGATTCAAAGTTTGCCATGTAAAGCATTGCATCCACTCTTTTAAATGCAAAAGGTATGTCAATCACTGCCTTAAGAAATTTCTCAGCAGGACCAAGCTTAATTGGTGAATCGTCTTTGTAATCCTTCAACTTCCTTTCTTCTTCTTTGGTTGGAGCCATCTTCAGTAAACTTTCTAGAAGTTCAGTTCCAAGTGTTTCTGGATTGCCTGTATAGAAGTAGAAATAATTTTTGTTGCAACCTCAATAAGTCCTAAGAACCAATCAAGTTGATTATGGATTTTCTTTTAATTGATGCATAAATATGAAAGAACTGTACTAGGATGAGGGCTCAATGGAATTAAAATTTTCTGTTGCAAGAAGCTTTGAGAATTTCCAGACTGATAGTGATGAAATGAAAGCATTGTAAGATCAACCTTAGTGAATCATTCTGGGTTTGAATGGAGAATTAAACACTGGGTTGAGTAGTAGCAAACCCAGATAACCTGACATACTCGAAAGATGTGATCATATCATAGATATTGTGAATTCAGTGTGATTGGGCATATAGACCATAAGAAGGAAGAAGAGGGAGGAAAAAAGCAAAGAAATTTGCTATTCAGACATTAAATAGGTTTCTAAATTATTAGCATGTTCAAGGTTATAAGTTCCACTGATCAACTCAGACCTGATGCCCTCTCTTCCAAATGTAACATGAGCTCATTATCACCACGGAGAAGTGGTCAATAATCATTCTATACCTTATCAAGGTGCTATCACCGTAAGAAGCCATTAAGATATTTTAAGCAGGAAAAAAATGCAATTATCAAAGGAGCAAATGGCTTTTGTCTGATACTGGAAAACTAGAGAGACAGGATCACTAAAATACTGATTTCTTTCAAGGACAATTTTATGAAAAACCTTCAAGAAAGTTATCGTTCCAAAACATACAAAAAAAAGGGCTAAAAAAATATCTGCAGTATACATCTACCATAAAACCAAAGATATCAAGCAACAAGTCCCCACTATACACTCAAAAGATATCTAAATTAAATTGAACTTAACCACATAAATTCCATCAGGAAGCCAGACACTTTCTACAAATCAAAGAAACTTAACATTACCTTCAAGGAGTGCCTCACAAACTTCCTCTATTGTGACATTGAGTGCTCTTAGCAGGATGGCAATATTTTGAGCCTTCTTTGGATCTAATACTCTGTTCTCTTGGTTTGACGGTGGAATAACTGACCAAGGAGTTGTTTGCTTTAATTTAGGAGTTGGGGTGTTTACAACAAACAATGTTTCGATCATCTCCTCGTTTAATCTGCAAGTAATCCAATTCTAAAATTCTATATCACGTAAAATACAGGTGTATCATCCAAGAAAGGAACTTGACTTTCATAAACATCAATGAAAAAGATGAACGGGGTCAGTATCTCACTTGAAAGAGCTGGATCGCAGATGATCCCAGACCATCTCACGATCAGAACTGGCTCTAACTTTATCCCAATGTAATGGCTTCAACTTGGGTTTAGGAGTCTCCTCAATCGGGTCCGCTGTAACACAACTTGGTGGCAACTCAACTGGAGAAACATTTGATGGGTTTTGGATTACGAAGGGCCTGGATGGTGGTATAAGAGGAGGCGGCTTGGGAATGAGCTGATCGATTGGTGTCGATGGGTTTGGACTTTCTGAGTTTCTTTGAGGCAAAATTGGAGGAGGAGGTGGTGGTGGTGGCGGCGGCACTGAAATTGGCTGCTTCGAAAGATTGCTGTTTGCCACTTGAGTCTGAAGGTTTTGATCTGAAACATTCAATAATCTTGGTGATCCATCTGGACTATTCTTCAAACCCCGATCAGGTGATGAATGAAGTGGAGATGCTAAAGGAGACTGTCTATTGCGGCTCGAAACTACAGGAGATGCAAGTGCGCTACTGTTAGCGACTCTATCCGGTGATCCATCTGTGGCATTCGATAATCTTGGTGATCCATCTCGACTATTCTCAAAACCCCTATCAGGTGATGAATGAAGTGGAGATGCCAAAGGCGACTGCCTATTGCGATCTGAAACTACTAGAGACGCAGCTGCGCTTTTGTCAGAGACTCTATCTGGTGATCCATCTGTAACATTCGATAATCTTGGTGATCTATCTGGACTACTCTCCAAACCCCGATCAGGTGATGAACGAAGTGGAGATGCCAAAGGAGACGGCCTGTTGTGATTAAAATCTCCGGGGGATGAAGATTGGCTTCTGTTAGCAACTCTTTCTGGTGAAGAAGAAACTGAGGAAGACAGTGAAGGAGACCGCAGGTTTCTGTCTGCAACAACAGATGTTCTCGGAGACTCATCAGATTTTCCCTCCAGACCTCGCCCTGGTGATGTAGAAGCCGAGGATAGCAATGGGGACTGCAATTTTCGTTTTAAATACTTCCGTATTGCGGAAGGTGCATTCCGGATGCTCAGAAAATCTTTTTCCGGTGATGTAGAAACTGAAGATTGCGAAGAAGACCTTATATTTCTGACCAAGTATGGGTCTGGGTCTTTCTGCAAACCTCTATCTGGTGAATGTGAATGAGAAGATAGACAAGGAGACTGCACATTTCTGTTCAAATCACTCAGTATTCTCAGAGATACATCTGGATTCTTGTCCGAACCTTTAACAGGTGAACTTGACTCGTAAGATAGTAAAGGGGATGTAACTTTTTCATCCGAAATGATGGGTACTGCATGATATTCATCTGGATTCTTCACAAAATCTCTATCCGGTGAGGTGGAAGGCAGAGAAGTTAAAGGAGACCGCGCATTTCGATCTGAAGCGTCCGATATCCTCCGTGATGCATCTGAATTCCTCTCCGAAACTCTTTGGGGAGAATCCCCGTGCTGAAGCAATGAAGCTGGGTGAGGAGCCGGCGATTTCGGCTCTGATCTTCGCGGGCTCAAACTCACTGGTGGAGAAATGCTAACCGAGTGGGACCTAGCCGGTGAGCCCGAACTAGAAGACGAGCAGGAGCAAGTACTGGACTCGCTGTTTTTAACTCCAGAATCCTCACATGCAAGTCCCGCGAAGGCTCCAGCGAAGGCTCTCCTGGAGGCGGATCCAGTTCCACTCAAGCTCTCTTGACCTCCCAGTGACCCTCTCGGCGAGTAGAACTCCTCGTCATCCTCGGTCCTGCCCGAATCCACGTCGTAATTCTGCCTGAAACTTTGTCTCGAAAGTGGGGGCAACGGCCTGAGCTCCGGCGATTCCAACTTCCTCGAATCTGACCCTGCATTAACATTTCCTCCATTGTTGCGCGAATTGGAACTCTCATCGATACTACGTGAACTTACCAAAGTGCCTAGATAAAGGAACTCGGAGCTAGTGCTGGAGGTTGCTCTAACCTTGTTGCCACTCGTTCTGATCTCAGCAACCGGAGGCGGTTGGAACACTCTGTGGCTGTTATCCGACGTGAAAGTCTTACTGTCGTCGGTGAAATGAGCCTGCTTCTGCCCACGCCTGCGGCAATAGAGAAAGACAGTAATGCCGGCAACGAGAGTGGCGGAGATCACGGCGGCGATTGCAACAATCAGGAGTTTTGGAGAAGATGATTTGGGCTTGGAGGAATGGGGGAGGATGAGAGAGGAGATGTTGGCAGGGAAAGAGGCAAAAGTGACGGGGGGAGGAGGGGGAGGAGAGACAGGGTAGGATGGGAAAAAGGGAGAGTTATTAGGGGTAGAAGTGGAAGAAAAAGGGATCTTGGGAGTAGTATTAGTGGTAGAAGTTGCAGAAGTAGTGGCTGAAGGAGCAGGCGGAGGGAGAGAAGGAGGTTGAGAAGGAGGAAGAGAGTCTAAAGGGAAGAAGGGCTGATGAAGAATCCTACGGCCAGAAATGTACTGAGAGGAGAAACAATCGAACAAGAGCAGGAAGCAGAAGATGAAGAAGAAGGAAGAAGAAGTGGGCATTGTGCGTCTGCAACAATGGGCGGAGAGAGAGAGAGAGAGGGAAGGATGAAGAAGAAGGTGAGTGATTTGTGGGGACTTTTGTTGTTCTTCCTGAGAAAGAGAAAGAAAGGTAGTGGTGAAAAATGAAAAGGTGGGGGAGAGAAGAAAAGTGGTGTATCCAGCTAAGATTCTTCTGGTTTTTTATTTATTTTTTATTTTTAAACTGATAATTTTCTTCTCTACTTTTTAACAGCTGCAAGGAGCGTAGTGTGCGTATTTGTTTTGAACGACGGGGATTTGGATTTCTTGCATGTCTTTTCTTTTTTATTTTTTTTTTTAATAGAAAAGTCTAATTGTGACATTAATACTGTATGAGGATTGATAGCAACTAAACAAATTCTATTATAAAAAAAAAAAAAAAAAAAAAAATTGTAATCTGTTATAATTAACTAATAAATTAAAATTTAATACAACTTGATGGTTAATTAAGAAATTTAATATCGGTGTGAAAAGCATTGGTCGGTGATGACTGCCACCAACAAAATGTAGCCACGTCACGACAAGTGACGTCAACATGTGAAATTTTTATTACCCCGTCTGTCTCTGCAACGGAATAAATAGGTTTGCTACTACTATTCCCCATTTTTGTCCTAAATCAGGAATTTTTAAAAGATATTTTTTGTGTTATTCTAAATTAATTTATTATTTTTTTTAATCAACTTATTTTTGTTATTCAGTAAAAATAAAAAATAATTGGATTAAATTCAGAGAGCATTATGAAAAAATATATAATAAATTAAATAATAAGATTTTACGGCCAAGGTTAAATTGGGTGTGAAAAGTTAGAGAGTTTAGCGACAATTGCGCCCGTGATTGGAGGTCAAGGAAGGCAGTGTCAAATTACCAATCAACCTTCCTGTTTTTTTTTTTTGAGGTGACCGACCCGGTGCATTGCCAAAAGAGATTTTACTTTCCTAAATTAAAATATTAACCCGTAAGAATATAAACATTATCGTATATTCAACAGCTTCCGGCCAAACCACTACAAGATTTTTTGATTGGTTTATCAGTTTCCTTTTTGTAATTTTACTTACAATTGTTGTGCTCGCCCGATAAAAATCTACTTTCCTAATTAATGACGAACAGTAGTATTTTCATTTTATTATCATATAATTTTCATACTTGTTATATCATGTTACTGAAAACTTATATCATATCACATTTTATGAGGAGAATACTTTCCAAGTACAAAAAACAAAATCAACTACGAGCACCGACACTTTAATAAAAATTTTATGCGCATATGTAGTGCCTACCAGAAGGAATAGAAAATTCCTCACCACGTACGACCCATACTCGACGCATGTCACTTGGGAACTTGACACCCAATAAACTATTTCATTAATTAATTATGTTATGATTATTATTATTATATATTTTATATTTTAAATATTTATAATTTAACTATTAATTAGACAGTGTGTATAATAATGCTGGTTGAAATACGTAAAATAAAAATAAAATAAAATTCAAGATACAAATATTTACGGAGGGACCTCACGGTCTCCGTTTATTTATTTAGTGTCTTGTAGCCGTTAAAAGAAACAAAATTATTAAAAATCAAATGGCATAATAATTAACACTATATAGTATATGATTATTTAAATGATAGTGGGTATAAAATAAGTAATTATGGTTGTTTTGCCTGGAAGGCATTACTGATTGTACTATGATCTGAAAGTCGGTCTCGAGCCGACATGCACCGATTGTAAATAAGACCATGTGAGGACTGCATTTTATTAATTTACCCAATAATTTTAATCCACTCATTTTACTAATAATTAGTATTTTACACAGACATTAAGTATTTATCCAATAAATATAATATAATAAATTAATAATTAAATTAAATTGGATGAATAATGAAAAATAGCCGAAATACTCCTTACATCAGGTGAAGTTGTCGACATCTGGAAAGAGGCCGTCGCTGTCTTTGTTCGGAAGTGTCAAGGTCGCCGGATTTACAGGTCCTTTTCCTTTTAACAAAATACATTTAAAATTAAAAAAAAAAACATATATATATATATATATATATAGGTTGGAGTAAGTTTATTTTTGCTTAAATAAATTATAACATAAAACACTTATATTTAGTATAATAAGTTTTATTCAATTAATAGTTAGTTAATTTAATAACTACAGTTAGTGAATATTTGGATCCTTAGTTTGATTGGCTCGTGTTAATCATTGAGGCTGTCATAAATTTTTGGTTTCATTTCATAAAAATCCTCATTTGATATTTAACTAAATATATTTTACTCTTACTAATATCAAAATATTAGTTCAAAATAGAGATTCAAAGTTTATTTTTATTTTTTACTTAAAAATAATATTAACATATATTATGTTATACTTAAATATAAATTAAATTTCTGTTCCTCCTAATAGAATTTGTAATTTTTGAGTTAAAAAGTGCAACATTTATAAATGAATTTAATATTTTTTAGATTATTCCATTTATCTTAATTTACTACAAAAATAATAATTCTAATACGTAAAATTAAAAAGGACATAATTAGTATTATATTATAAAAAAGAGGAGATCATTTACATAAGAATCACTGGACATGTAGAGGCATGATGCGCACGTGTCTTCCCACTTGTGCTTGTTGATTTATTTCCCTTTTGGTATGTCGCATATTTTATTTTCAAGATTCTCACAAATCTTATACTTTGATCCCAAAAAAATAATAATAAATAAAAAAATAGGGTTTTCAAAATTTGTATGACTTTTTTGCTTCACTCTTTTGATCGAATGCATTATTTTGTTATCGAAGAAGAAAAAAGTTTCCCTCAAAAGATTTTAAAAAGGAGGAAGCGCAATAGAGCATGCGGGGCAAATTTTCAACGTTGTGGGGGGGAGCATTTTAATAAATCTAAAGGTAGAAATTATGTCTTTTCCATCGCACTTTAGTATTATTTTTTCTTTTATAGGTGCTAATTTTAGGAGATCTGGCAGGACCCAACCACTCTATAAATTTTGAAAACAACCAACAATCTAAAGCAAAAAAAGAAAAAATCATACCCAATTAATTGGATGGAATGTGTTTGATTATAATTAATATATGTATATCATCTAATAAAATATATGAATGTAATTTTAAAATTACAACCCGACCCGAATCATCAAAATAGGCCGGCCCAACCCAAAAACATTCTCTTCTTCAAAATAGGCCGGCCCGACACGAGACGGTTGGCATGTTTCCTACTTCGATACAGTGATTGATAGGGAATATATTTTCACATCCTCTTTACATCTCCATCTTGTAAAAGATATCTTAGCCATTGGGAGACAAAAGAATGAAGCTTTCTTGGATTACCCCCCTCAAAAGAGAATAGAAAGTTTGAACCCAAAAAAAAAAAAAAAAAAAATTTGTAATAAAAGTGGTGTTGAATTTTTCTTTGCGCTATAATTTTCTTGAAGTATTAACTTGTGGACTCAAATAAATTGTGTGTACTCAAAATTGAATTGCAGTTATTATAAATTTAATCGAGTTTTATTATAATTGTTAATCAATCTTGTACTCTTTAATTATTCAAATATTATCCCGTTAGTGATGCTAATTATTGCAATGATGCTGGTGATGCCTTCCTCTTTTGTCTGAATCTCAGTTTTCACATGGACTTGCTAAATTAGGGTTTGGCACTTCATAAATTAAAGCTTTTGTTCATTTCTTATGCATCTTCTTGTCATTACACGCTTCCTTTTACTTCTTATACAAGTTGGTTTTATTCCCTCTGAGAGATCACCCACTTGCCATTCAATAAATATATATACATATACATGTTTCATTGAGAGAGTATTTATATTACGTGGGTAAATTTCTATATATTATTAATGGACTATGTTTCTTATATTACATATGTACAGATATGAAGGCAAGGCAAAGTACCCAATGGGCTCAGTGTTGTCTAACCATGGGCTGAGGCTGGACAGAAATGCATAAAAGGCCTATTAAAATGACAGTTATCAAAAAACTTAAAAGGGATTAAAATGCAATAACAATTTTTTACAGTCTCAAAAGCTGACAAGTACATAATAAATTGTTGATTTATAAATCAAATAACAAATTAATAAACTCTTATAAATGTGTTTTATTTATGTAACTGTTAACAATTAACACCCAATATTGAATAAATTACTGATTATGAGGAGTGATTTGCCAGATGGCTCAGTGATAACCGAGTGGAGCAGGTGACTCCCTCAACTCCAGCCCTTGACAGTGTATGTCCTGCACCCATTTCAGAAAAATCAATTCAATATTCCGAAAATCAATCTGAAAGAAGAAGAAGAAGAAGAAGAAGAAGAAGAAGAAGAAGAAGAAGAAGATGTAGATTACCGAAGCAAAGTGATTAACATCACGGTGATGCGCCTCATCGGCTCTGACAACCATGACAACATCTCGGAGAGTTGAGCCAGAAGGCAGGCGCCAGTAATCAATAGCAATGGCGGGCGCAGGCACATTCTCAATGTTCCCATTATCGATTTCTTTAAGAAACTCTGTGTAAGAATGTATGGCTTCTTCTTCCAAATACCCCACCATCCGATGAGCAAATTTTGGAGAAACCAAATACCCTAAGAAATATGCGTTGAAGAAGACGCCCTGCACTGCAAATACTAACGCTCGTTCGTACCATTTGGGTTTTGCTACCTCCATGAATGTCATCAGGTGCATCCTCTCATTCTCAGCTTCTTCTAGCAGTGCTTTTATCCAACCCCCACTATGCTCGAATTTTCTTAGTGATTTGCAGTGTAGCAGCATTCCCCCCACCATCCCTGGCACAGCCGCCACTGTCTCTAGCATCATTGCTCTACACCCATATCGTCTCTGAAAGAACATATCCGTTGGCCATCTAAGAATTTTCACGCTCCAATAAGCCATCTTGTCCGTAAATGTAGAAGCTTCATGGTGCTTCTTCAGATCTATTGATATATCTGCTTTGTACGTCTCCCATGGCTGAGGTAACATACATACCAACCCAATTAAATAACCAGTAATCATATGTTTCATTTATTATGAAAATCAAAAGAAGTTAGAAATGGTAAATACCCTGAAACAACTCCATTTCCATTCTGTACCATCTTCTTTGGTAACCTTGTTTGGCTCCACGCCCCAGTAACTAACCATTCTCTTCTCCTTCTTCAAATCACCGGCCGCCGCTGTGACCGGAGGTTTCTGCGTTTCCTCTTTTTTCTCCCCGATCGCCAAAGTACTCCTGTTTCGGACGCCACCAATTGTTGACCCGCGAATAATCGAAATGCTCCCCACGAAGTTTCCGCTCCGGTGGAGGTTGCCCCCCGGACTGGTCAATATATCGTGCGACAACGCGGCCAACATGGAAGAGACCAGGCGAGTCCCACCACGGCTCATCTTTCTGATGACTAGAAAATTCAATCAGCCACAGAGTTTATGAGGGTTTTGGATTCGGTAAAGCTTTTGGGTTGCAGCTGTTTTTTTGTATTTGATTTCTTCTGTCTTGATCTTCGAGGGATTTAAGGAGGGTTTTATATGGAGAGAGAGAGAGAGAGAGAGAGAGAGAGAGAGAGAGAGAGGGGGGGGGGGGGGAGTAATGGTGGTTTTTTCTTGGGGATCAAGCATTGCTGTTGTGTTGACGTTGCGTGAGGTGCAAGTTCATTTGGTAGGTTTGACCGTCTGTTGACGTGATCAAATTTGGCTGCTTGCAGATTGAAATGGGAAAGGAAGAAAAAAGGAATCCAATCTTTTAGGAAAGTGAATATTCCTAAAATAATTTTTAAACTTGCAAATCCACTATTAGACCCGGCCCAATAAACCGGGTCGACCTGGAGGGCCCACCCATCAACAGCCATACTAATTAATTCAAGAGTAAAGGAGTCTTGAGTGGCAAGAATTAGATAATCAACGATCGGAATTTGAGAGTATCAATGGCGGATCTCTCTGCCTCAGCGTCTCGTTCTCTCCATCAATTATTGCTTATCCCGTTGGTTATTGCAACAACATCTTTCTTCGAGGTTAATGCCGACGATGGCAGAGTAGCGGGGAGTTCTCACCAGAGAGAATTTGATTACTTCGCTTTATCCCTGCAATGGCCTGGCACCGTCTGTCACCGAACTCGCCATTGTTGCTCCAAAAATGCCTGTTGCCGAGGGTATCTCCTGTCTTTTTCGCGCAATTTGTTAATTAAAAAGACACCAGACGGAATTTGATTACTTCGAGTTTGTTTTTGATTTTCGTCATCTTCATGTGCGTGGCGTTGATTGGCAATATGTGAAATCAAATCCATCTCTCAGAAATATGAATGGTTTAGTTCATTTATGCATGTTTTAATATCTGGTAATGGGATGTTTGTGCCTGTTTTAATAAGTGATTTTGCACTTGTTTCCTTGAGTATCGTCGTTCCTTGGTTGAGTCTGGCATCTCGGCACTGTTCTATTTCGTAGCTTAACGGATGATTTGTTTAAACTTAGAACTTCGGTGACTCATATTTGTTGGTGTTTCTTCTTTTTTCAGCTCAAATGCTCCAACTGAATTCACAATCCGTAAGTACAAGGCAACAAATGATTTATGCTAGTGTAGAAGCATCAACCCCAACATATGGGTTTTACTTCGCTGCGGAGTTCAAATGTTTGCTTTTGGGGCCTCTTCTGTAGCATATTTGCGACTTGGTTTCTTTTTTTTTTTTTTCTTTTTTTTCCCCTCTTGATTGCAATAACATAAATTATGTTTGATCAGAAATTATTGAAGACAAGCTGCCCCTAAAATAGGAAAGGTGTCAAAATTGTAAGCGTTTTAGTGAGTTTCTTAACATTTGCATGAAACTGAAGCATATTGTTTGTATGTGAAACCGAACGGGTCTTATTTTCTAACTTCCAAAATGTTCTATTAGATGGTACACCTTTATATGAACTTGCTATGGGGATCGTTGAATGAGGCATTCTAACATTCATCCATACTTGTGAGGCAGATGGACTATGGCCAGACTATAATGATGGCACCTGGCCTGCTTGCTGCACAGGGTCTACCTTTAATGAAAAGGAGGTATGCCATTCAGTTACAGTTACGGATAGTTCATTTAACTGGGGAATGCTCCTTTACTGAAACTTGCACGCCTTTAAGATGGGAAGAGGAAATATATGCCATGTGATGAAACAGATGACAGAACAATGAAGCTAAAAACGTACACTGCAAAATATAACCAAGTGACCTTGTTCACCTCTAAAAATTCATCACTGTGGACCTTAAATATATATTGTTGTGCAAAAGTGTGCAAGGACTAGCCTTCCGCAAGACTTGGCCATGATTGTGGGCATTGATAGCTAATTTGTTAGGCAAATTTGTAATTGTGTACAATATTGCATTGATTTTTTTATTAATTATTACAAGAAATACTTGGAGTAGCTTTTATTTTTTCAAATATTCAGGTCCATCCCTGTAGAGATTAGTTGAACCTACAATTTTTCACACATGGGTTTGGTTATCAGAGAACTACCTGTTAAGATTTACTTTGCTACCCATGAAGGTGAAAATTTTCCATTTCAAGAACTCAATTATCTTTTGACACTTGATCTTACATCGTCATTTCTTTTTAAAAATTAAGCAT
>NW_019014684.1:223438-237232 GCF_000150535.2 Carica papaya | reverse complement strand
CTTGTACCAGTGTCAATGATTGAAACCCTTAAGAGAGCATGAAATAAAATGAGCAACAAGTGTTTTATATTTCCAATGGAATCTCCCACTACCCTTCCACCCCCCCCTCTCCTCTCTCTCCACCTCTCCTGGGGATGGAGGCAGAAGGGTAATAATGGTTGAATTTCCTTTGGAGATATTTTGTGTATTCTGAGATCTTTTTGTCATTGCAGCCTCGGGACTGCATCATTTCAAGCGATATGTCCAAAAGAAACACATGTCCCAAGTATGTAAGCTTGCCAGCATGTGCATCAGTAGGTAAGTTTCCTCTATTTCTATATTCTCCTTATTGTTGCTTGGTCATTAGGTGTATTTGCAAGATAGTTTTCTGTTTTTGAAGCCAATTCTTGTGCTAATCTAGTTTGAATATAAGTGTCATGGAGATGAAAATGTTGGGAACATGCCCTCGTTTTAGTGACTTGCATGAGGGGTTAATTTTAATCTAAAAACCCAAATGTCATCAAATGAGAAAGCAAATCTTCATTATAACTTGGTTGCTTGAAACAGAAACTGGCTTATGGGTATATGGAGTGGTTTAGAGGGTGAAAGTTTTGCATGTAAAGTGACCTTTTTGGTTAGGAAAAGACCTATGATGTCCTAAATTTGTATGTGCAAGTGTGAACAATCATTCAAGCCAGCAGTAGTTCTTTTGTCTTTCTATGTTCATATTCTTGCAGAGCCCAGAACAGCATTGAATGAGGTTTCAGGAACATCTCTTCCCAGTGGCTCTGTGCTGGATCTATTAGGAATAATGTCCGTGTTGGCTTTTCTTCTTTGAATAACTTTAGCTGGAAATGAAGGTTGGAATGCCTTTCGTCTATTTTATTTTCATTTTGGGTGTCGTGTTCGAGAACTCCAGATGGGAACGGAGATGTATCATGCACGCAGATGTTCATGATTTAGGCTGGGATACGTCTTATAAGCACCAAGATGTGCTATATTCCCTGTTATCCTGAAAAACTAAAGAAAACAAATTCTACTCGCAGATGTTCTCTTTTCCGTAGCACAATGCAGCAGATGCTGCAAGCAACTTGTGCTCAGTGTTTCTTCACGTGTTAATTCTTCATCGAAATGTTTAAAGTTTGTGAAATTAAAGGACATATTCTTAATCTCTATAAAACCATTGAATCATAAAGGTGGAAAACTGGCATGATTGATTTACGGGGCATGTCAACAGATACCTAATGGTTAGACTAAAGAATGGGGCATGTTCAAAGTCACTATATTGTGGGGCATTTTTCTTATGTTGGGAATTTAGGAGGGTAAAATCTTTCTGGTTTAAAAGTCCCCTCACTAGTGGAATAGCGGGAAGAGGAATTGAAGATATTGCAACCAGTTTTAGTGCGCTGTAGGAGCAGCCATCACTACTTTTTTATTTTGCACTGCCTTTTCTTGTTATTTGTTTGCTGCTAGAGACATGCAGTACGAATTAATGAAGACGAATTTCCAGGTCCGGTTTTCTGTGAGATGGTAGCACGTAGCCTAGACTTAAGTTACTGGCCAGCAACGAGTGTTTAGTAGCATGGAGCACTAAAACTTTTAGATTCTGAAAATTTAGAATCAACTGTTGGCCTTGACACCATCTTATGTGGTAAACTGTTGATCTCCTTGTTAAATACTGTTGGTGAAACTCCCGGAAGTCTCCCTTTCCTGTGGATCCACATGGGTGCTTTGTGTCAATTATGGGTGTTAGCAATCAGACGTCCTACTGGCAATTATTCTCTTGTTAAAAGATTAGGATATTGAAATGTATGAAGTTTTGAGCTGCTATTCACCTGAAAATGGAGTCAAGTTGAATTCTTTTGATTGCCTTATTGACAAGTCTGCCAGAAAAGTTTCATGAAAAATGCCCTGGGGAGATTTGATTCAATTACATGTTTGTATTCTTCCTGTAGACTTGATGATGCTGAGACTGCAGTTGCGTGGATGCCCAGCAGTGAAGATTTTTGAGTTGCCACTCATAGTCAGACCTTTTTCTCTGTTGTAATAATTGAAAAAACTTTGTAAATTGCTACAAATTCCTGTACTGTGTACAACACGAGAATCCTGGCTGCCCATATTTTTACCATGTGCGAACTGGACTGATCGGGGGGGTCGGTGTGAAATGTTAATGGGTAGTCAACTTGGCTAATTTCATCCATCAGAAATAAAATTTTACATACCGTGCAAGAAGATCAAGGACAGCTAAAAGTGGAAGGAAATTCCTTAGAGATTTAATAGCACATCAAAGTCCTGTATGCTACACTGAAATCATGCCTTGGGATAGTCGACTGTGGTCTAATCTTGAAAGAAATATGTTGACTTTTAGCGAATATGTTCCTCTGCGGTATACGCATAAACATATATTATAATATAAAGTTTATTATTCCCTTTGATAAGGAGATGTTAGCCCAATTGTGCCTGGAAAAACATCATAGATCAGCTGATATTTTTTCGAACATTAAGATCAGTTTCCAATCAGGGAACTTTGCAATTCTGCAACAGACCAAAAATTCCTGAACTGTGCCAAAAAGAATCTTCCATTGTAGCTATTCTGGAAGCAATTAATAGAACTTTCCTACTCCAACATAAGTTTCTGCAAGATGCTTCCAGTTTGATCAGTGAGGTCTTAGGGTGCTAGCTTCCTCAATCTCAAACTGAATCCATTTCATCCCATTGTCAAAACTCAGCTCCATAATCTATTTCCGAGAAGGGAAATAACTGTTAGTTTCTCCTTAGTACAAGCAGACACAAGAAAGAGTGGGCTCCGTTTCAGTCACTTAAAAATTATAGACAATTATCTGCTGGATATTAATTCAATTGATAAGTTGACGACCTATAGCCGCTTCGTGAGTACCTTTTACCAAGAAGCTAGGCTTTTAAAAGGCACCCCTCCTTGTCAAATGGTAACTGCTGAGTTGAATTCCTGTAAAAACAAATGATGTTGCACCAGCCTGAAAATCACCACAATTAAGTAATCCTGTCCCAGATATTCGACCTATTTGAGTTTCAATACTTGGCTCAAGACCGAGTATATAAGCTATTTGAGTTTAAACACTTGGTTAAGATCAATACACACCATTATGACATCTATTTGTCATGTGAATTCCAAGTTTGCAAGTTGAAATGGAAAAATATCGCTATCCAGAAGACTGCTACGGTCCACTAAGGTTACTTCTCCCTGTGAAATGGTGATTGATGAGATTCTCTGAATTGATAATCAAGAATGAATCTATTAATTGTGTAACTTGAGTATACCAACTAATCTCTATGAGAAGAAAACTAAGAAAAAAGGAACAACATCAAATTCCATTAAACACTTTATCATAAGAATCCAAATAAGGTGGATATTGTTGGTTATCCCACCACTTCATGTATGATTCACAGAGCTGGGGCAAATTAACCCGCATCAGTCCACCTGGCAACAACCCACTTCATCCATGTTACAAAACAATGCCTTGAGAGGTGTTCTGGTAAATCCACCTGGAAAACAATTTGATGATGAGCAAACTAGCTAACATGGTCTACTAGAAGAACGATACTCTTGATTTGCAACTATAAGATACAGCAGAAAAGGACAGATATAAGTAATTTAGGCTTAACAAAAGCAGTATGAAGAGGAAAGTAATTCATCTATATGACTATCAAGAATGTTGGGAATAACAATTAACAAAATTCAGTGCATTTGGTAAAACATGTGGGTGTTTTTGTGTATAAAATCAGAGAAAAGGTACAGTTGTGAGTACTACATAAAAAGACAGATCTTTCTGTGTCAAACTCTCAAATGAAATGAAGGTTCCTCTACCCATGTTTATCAATCTTTATCCTTGTGACTACGCCTGTAAGCCAGGTAATCTAAACTGGCACCATTTTTCACAATTTATTTTGAAATCTGAAATAGGGAAGCCAGAATGTTTACACTTGACAACACCCTAGGAGACCTTTCATATCCTCCAGAAGCGAGAAGCCAAGGGAATGGGTGCCAGCAATTAGCATAAAACATTCAAAAACTGTGGTAGTGATAGTGTCTCTTAACCAAAATGCAAGGAAGTTTATATCATCAAAATAAACTTATAAACTCACATTTGTCCAAGATGCTGAAAACCTGTCAGTAGAGAGCAGCCAACTCATGCTATGCAGTTGCAAACTCTGTTGACCACTTGTCATATCAAAATCCAGCAGCTCATTATCACTGTCATCATCATCATTATAAATGTTCCTTCTCCTTTTCTTTCTACTTTTATGTTTCTTCCTGCGTCTAGTTTTAGATGATTTTCTGTGATCTAGTCCAGGCTCGCTTTCGTCTGACTTATCATTATCTATCAAGGCATGTTTATTAGTTGTCTTAAAACTTATTCCATTTATTGTAAATAAAATTTTCCAGGAATCTGGAGTCAGACATTCCTTTGACAATCTGTAATGCATAACCCAAGATAGAAGTCCCAATAATTTTATTGTTTCTGTCATCTTCATCTTGAAGCATTCTTTAAGGACTGAAGCTAAGTTATCTGTGTTGCTTGAAGCAGTGGAAATTTCTGATATGATGTCTTCAATTTTTGTTCGTACATTGCTGTACTCTTCATCATTTACAAGCCGAAGAAGTTGTCGTCCTTGATTGACAACAGCATTTAACAGAAGCAGCTGCTCAATTGATTCATAATCACGGAACTTAGAAAATGTAACCTCAGGCCAGAAAGATGAATAACCAAAATTCTTAGGATCCATTACCGGGTTGATATATTTACAAACCATTTCCAAGAAGCTGCTGAAATCAGGCTCTTCAAGGATGACAAGAAGATGATGAGACAAATATGCAAAAGATTCCTCCATAAGAAACTCCTTTATAACTTCCCATACATCTTGTGAGTCTTCTTTATACATCAAATCAACAAAAAGTTCTCCAAAAAACTTGGTATCGAGGAACAAAATTTCACCATCTTTTAATGACTCAGCAAATTCATCTGAGGACCAAAATTCAGGCACATTCTCAAGAAAATTGTCAACTGTTCTTTGGATATCCAAATCAAGAAAATAATGGGGTTTTGTAGCAACAACTGCTGGTGACTGTCCATGCTTTCCCTTCCACTCAAGCTCCTCCCAACAGATATCCCTATTCATAAAAGCAAACTGTGATAATGCTTTAGCACCTCTTTTGTGCTCAGAGCCAGCACCATAAGCAAAATTAGAAAACCATTGAAGAATACGCCTTGGATTTCCTGCATCATTGAACAACTGAAGAACAATTAGAATTACTTACAGAAAGACCGAAATGCTATGCATTCCAAACTCTGTCCAGTGTCCAGCAAATTAATTAATCCTTGAGCACTAGAGAGACCAAAAAAATGCTAAAAGAACCACGGTAAGGACTAAGAACTGCAATATAAGGCAGAGACCTGCCGACTGGGGCTTCTACCAATATGGAATTAAGCATTCCGCTGAGGTTAAACAAAAATAAAGTGCATTGAATTTCCATAAAAAATTAATAAATGACGAATCCATAATGCAGTGAAGAAAACAGTCATACCTTCAAAGAATTTCTCAAGAATGTAACTTTTTTTGGCTAAGACAGACCCAGCCTTTCGTGGCCTTTTCTCAAAAATCATTTGCATCAGTTGGGATGCTAAAGCTCTCCTTGTTGATTTGGATCTCAACAGATTCACAAAAAGCTCACACTGCTGTTGGGGAGTGATGGAAGTGATACCCGATATGGTGTTATGAAGCCATAATCGAGCTTCTGACCGACCTCCAGAAGTCACCACTGACCGAATAACAGATTCTAATTTCTTTAGAAGAGATATTATCTGCTTGGCAGATTCACTATCCCCATATTTCCTCCAGTCTGGCTCCAATACAAACAACTTAACCATTGTAAACCCTCAATACCAATACCCTCCACTCCAAACGATTTATACAGCAAGAAGGGACAGCGGCTGGCGAATGAAGTCCCGATTAAACCTAAAGCAAAGGAAACGATGAAAACTGAGGTAGTTCATTGCTGACACCTCCGCAATTCAACAACAGAAGCTTCTTTTTCAGTTAACAGCTGCTATATATATAACACATCTAAAGCTTAAAAATTACCAGCTCCTTCTTCCAAGACGAGACAATAGCGTGTGCAGGCCTTGAAGTAAAATAACAAGAGCCAGTAACTATGAACAACTAGTTAAAATACATAATCTTAAAATAAAAATGAAAAGCAAACATGACATATATACATATAAGAGACCTTGTTCTGGTCGCAGCTAGGGTTTCTGAAAAACCAAAAAGAAGAAGAAGAAAACAGCGAGTAAGGGAGAAAGAAATTAGAAGTGATTTTCGTGCTTTTGTAATTGAGGAAAGAAAACTATTTTAAAAATGCTTGAAGAATTTGAATGAACGCCTTTCTCGTTGTGCGATTTAAATCGTCGGTGGTCCGGAGCTGGAAACAAGCTTCTTTATTTTCACTTCACCGGTGGTGGAATTCTTTCTCCCTCCTTCCCTCCGTCTGGTTTCAAGGTTATAAGACGCCAACACAGCGAGTGGTTTTTGCGGTAAAAAAAATATTAAAATAAAATGATATTTCTTTTTTGGAGGTTGGGTTCCACCGTAAGAAACCGAAACGCGTCGTTTTAGACATCTCGGATACAAAACGCTGCGTTTTATCTGGTGAATCCGAGAGCCTGCCTTTCACTGGTAAACTCCATAACCAACCTAACCCAACCCAGCTACTGTTCCCTGGGTATTCCTGTAAACAGGCAAAAACCCTAAACTGGTTTGGTCCGGTATTAAAAAATTACAGTCAAAGGAGTCGTCTGGTAGACAAAGTCGCCTTTGATTCTCTCACACGTTCGCTTCTCATCATCTTTCCTTTTTCCCCTCCAACACCCAACCACTAATCCACTTGATTATTAAAGGTGACCTTCAGCAAAACTCATTTCATCTAGAGCTTTAAGGTAAGTTATGATTTGTCGAAATTCTCTATTACCCGTTTCTTTGACATCCAATCATTCCATTGAGGTCAACAAACCCATTTGTGTATTCTTTCCTATTTGTTCTTCTGAAATCTTATTAATTGAAATATATGGATTGAATAATCTGTTACCTGAAGTGTAAATGAAAATGCAAAATAAAAAAGAGGGTATTTTTGTTTGAAGTGTATGGTGAAGCAAATAATCTGAACAAATTGTATATTTTTGGTATTTGATAATTCAGGTTCTCTAATCATGTTCTCTCTTCCCGGCGTTTATGGGTTCCTCTGATTGTTTGAATTTCTTGTTCTCTGTGGGTGTTTGGTGCACTGCTTATATAACCGTTGCAATCCTTGCATCGTTTAGGATCTTCAATTCTCTCTGTCCATTTTAAATTTGTGAAGCGGCTGCATAAAAAATCATGGGCTATGCACAGCTTGTTATTGGCCCTGCAGGCAGTGGCAAGGTGACTTTCTATATTAGTCTGTACATAGGGTTTTAAACTTTTAGTTTTACTGGTTTGCCAAGCTTACTAGACCTCTTAGATCATTTCCATAGTTGGGTTTATTATGGATTGCTATACACTAAATTGTCTCTGTTTCTTTTCCATCAGTCGACATACTGCTCTTCTTTGTACCAGCATTGTGAAACTGTTGGTCGAACGATCCATGTTGTTAACCTGGATCCTGCGGCAGAGAACTTTGACTATCCTGTGGCCATGGGTGAGTCCTTGTTGCCTGATTCCTTCCAACTAAGCTTTTTCTTTATCTTCCTCCAGAGGTGGTTTTTTTTGGTTTGTGTGCAGATATTAGGGAACTCATTTCTTTAGATGATGTTATGGAGGAACTTGGCTTGGGTCCAAATGGTGGTCTTATGTACTGCATGGAGTATCCTTTTTCTGTTAATTCTTGTTGCTGCATAATCTTATTCATAGTTGGAATTAGGAGACTACTTTCCCTTTCTCTGAAGAGTGGGGTTTTAAGCACAAAAAGCCTTAAGGTTGTGTTTTGTTATCTTCTTGTTTAATTACTAGTCAATTCATTGTAACTAAAATGTAATCTGTTGCATTTTTTTATCTACTACCACCTTAGAAATCTTTGATGTTGGGAATTCAATTTCTACCTTTCACACAGTACTAGGGTATTGTTTTGCCACTTACCTGTAGAGTCAGTTAAAGAGAGGAATAAATTTAATTTCAGTGTTCTGTTAGCACCATTTCTCATTTTGATTAAGTGATGAACATCTTTAACCTCCATGGTAAGACATCTCGAAGACAGTCTGGACGATTGGTTGACAGAAGAATTAGACAATTATATGGATGATGACTATTTAGTTTTTGACTGCCCAGGTAACTTCTTTTCCATGTTAGTGTGTCTGTTTAATTTGTGTTATATGAAAGGATAGATATTCAATACATTGCTTTTTGGATGTGCAATTTAACGGGAAAAAACAACAAAAAGTTTTCTTTGAAGGGACAGCTACCTATAACAAATTCAGTCTAAAGGCCTCTAACAATGTTTTGCTGGAAATCGGGAATTGATGTCATCTTAGAAATTTGGAGTGCCGCGCGTAAATATACCTTTGCAACACCTGAGTGTTTCCTCTTGCTTTGGACAATAGCTTAGAATTCTCACATTAATTAGGAGAAGTAAATGTGCAGGAAATTAGAGTAAATATCTTGAGCCCAAAATCCTATCATCATGTATGGGATAGCTTGAAATGGGTTTGAAAAATATGCCATTTATGCCTTTTTTTTCATTCTATTATTACTTATTTGACCAGAATATAGGTCTAGCGAATTTTGCTGTCCATATCTCCTTACACTTGAATCTTTAACGCTGAGTAACTTGGCTAGAAATATATTTGTACACTTTTTCTGCATGTACATATGCTTCTTTCCAATACTCCACCACCTGTTATTGGTTTTCCTAAACTTCGAATGTATTACAGGCCAGATAGAACTTTTTTCACATGTGCCTGTGCTCAAGAACTTTGCAGAGCACTTGAAGCGTAGGAATTTCAATGTTTGTGCTGTTTACTTGCTTGATTCACAGGTTTGTTCAAGCTATATTCTTTCCTCTTTTCTCTTCCTTCCTTGTTGTTTACTTCCTTGACCCTTGAAGTTTTTGTTTTATTTGCATCAGTTCATCACAGATGTGACAAAATTTATAAGTGGGTGTATGGCATCGCTTTCGGCAATGATCCAACTTGAGTTGCCCCATGTTAACATCCTCACGAAAATGGACCTTGTGACAAACAAAAGAGATCTCGAAGAGTGAGATCCTTAATCTTTAACTAGTTTTTCCAGCTTGTTATGAGATTTTCTACAATTTGGATTTCTAATCTGAATATCTGTCTGGAGTTCAGCTACTTGAATCCGGACTCTCAAATTTTGTTGTCACAGTTGAATCAACAAATGGCTCCACAGTTTGCCAAGCTTAATAAATCTTTAATTGATTTGGTAAGTAATGAAGCAACTTTCAGGTTTACTAAAATTTATTTTTGTCCATCAAAATTAGTTCCTTCGG
Source organism: Carica papaya (assembly GCF_000150535.2). Next base: position 227,739 of record NW_019014684.1, on the reverse strand, counting down.
AAGTCATTGTCGCCATTTTGATTGCATAATTTAATAGAGGAGAAACTTTAATGATGATTCACATTCTTTACATGATGTTGATTGAACAATGTCCATCAGTCTCTTGGAGCATTTTGAAGATCCTACCAGGCCCATAAAATGTCTTCCTCCAAAGTGTGTGTCAGTGTGATTGATCATTTCTATCCAAAAGCCTTTTTGGTACATAAGAGTTGCCAGTTTCTATCTGGAAAAAAAAAAAAAACTTTAAATGCTGCCAATTGATTATTGAGTTTAAAGAGTCATTTCATTTAAAATATTTCTCTTTGATATAAGGTTTTAATGGTTATTTTTTGTGTTGGATTTTGGTCTTATGGTTCTGCTATAAACTTATCTGACTCTTTTAATTGCGGAACTGTTAAGCTGTAGCAAATTTTATAGTGTGATACAATGAAGTTTTTGTTAGCCTTTAACTTCAAGAGAATGTTGTGAGCTTTAATTATATGATTGTCGGACTTAAGTTTTTCCTGAAAAAGAAGGATTGAATTTTCTCCTTATCTCTTTGCATTAGTTTATCAGAATTTTATTGGCTTTATTAAGTATGATATAATATGTTTGTGTTAGGTGGACGAATATAACATGGTGAGTTTTGTGCCACTAGATTTGAGGAAGGAAAGCAGGTATCTCGCTATCTCTCTCCCTCTTCATTTATGCCTCATGTGTTTATGAAATTTCAGTATTTGAAGCTATGGGTGTAAATTAACAGGATGATAATGTGCTTGCTTCTTTACATTATGTAAAGCAGTATCTGAACTTTTATATTTGCTCTAGTTACTTTTTGGTCTCTTTCTTCAGGCCTTTCTCTTTGTTATAGTCAAAGACAAACAGTTAACTCGGGTAGCTTGAATGGTGGCCCAATATTTCATACTTACTGACTAATGTAAGTTTGACCTGTGTGGCAGTATAAAATATGTGCTGGCTCAAATAGACAATTGCATTCAGTTTGGCGAAGACGCAGATGTGAAGGTTAAAGACTTTGATCCGGAGGATGATGAATAACCAAAATTTTTATAAATTGTGACGTTTCTCCATCTATATGGTGTTGCATCCCCAGATGGATGGAGAATATATGTCATCATGTAGATATCCTACTAGAGCAAGACCTAGAGTGAACTTATTGACTTTAAAAGGCTAATTTCAGAAGGGTGTTACTCCAACGCAAAAGAAAAATATGTCGGAGTTGTGTGAAGAGAAGTCGAGTTTGCAATATAGACAAGGGTTTGGACTGGAGTTTTTTGTACTAATTTGCTTTGGCTGTTACTCAATCCCCATCATTTGCATAGGCATTTTTAGGGGTTTCCATAATTCCATTTCTTTGTAAAACAAGACAGCTACCGTTTGTTTATGCGGAATTTGCACAAGCAGAAAACCAGTTTTTGTCATGTTATGGTGAGAAGGATAAGAACATGGAGATACATTTCTGGCAGCCGATATTGCTTTCAGTTTAAGGGAAAAATCTAAAATGATTCCTCTCCAGTAATTTTTTTTAAAGATTGATATTCATCGTAGAATAAATTTTTTAACAGTTAGTATCCAAATTTCAAACATGTTCTCATGAAACAAACCCATGTCAAAATCAGACCAATTATTTCTTAACAAGATCAAATCAAGGCTTACCTAATTTTTTCAGGTATAGATTACCCCTACCTCTCTTGGAAGATACCCAGTTACACACCAAGATTCAAGACCTCAAAACCTTCACCTCTATGTCTTCTTTTTCTCTTTACTGTCTGTCTCATCTTCCTCTAATCAGCAATTGGAGAAAAATCCATGAGGAAAAGCATATTGGGTGCTTTCTAATGGCGAACAGGGTTCTGTTTATATATATTTTCTTTTCAATGATGAAATTAAAAGCTGTTAATTCGTAGTTTATTTCGATAAATTAAAGAGCTTATTATTAGGTGAAAATTTTAATTTATCCTAAAATTTATGCTCTATAGTAGATATATATTTCATAATATTTTAACTCAATTTCGTATTTGTTGATTTTATTGCTTAAAGCGCCAAAAAAGGTCAAGTTCTTATTACCTCTATTAACTAAAAATGTTCTTTTATTATCCAAAATAATCTGGAGTGCTTGCCAAACAAATGCTACGTAGTTTTTAGAGTGTATAAACTCTATTTTTTTTGTTAATTAGAATGTAAATATCATTAGGAGCAATAACATTTTTTTGTTAATTGCTGAATTTTTTTGTTGATTTTAGTTATTGAAGTTTAGACTGACACACTAACATTAAGAGTGATTGATCACAAGTACAATGAATAAAATTTATTTAAATTATGTTTTTATTTAATTCTAAAATAAAATTATATTTCTCTAACTAAAAAAAAATAAAGTCATATTTCCACATAGTATAACACAAAAAAGAGTCATATCTTAACAATTTGACTTCAACTTTAAACAGAGATCAAGGAAATTGTCCTGAGGAAAACTACTAAAAGAAGAATAAAATTCTGAAAAATCTTTTTACCTTAACTTTAAAAGAGTCATGTTTGAACAATTTAATTCTTCCATTCATGTTGGCTCATACCCAGGACTTTGAAATCCCGGATTTGAAATTGAAAACAAATAGCTGGTGCATATTAAACACAGTTCTACACATAAGTAAACATTGGTCTAAGTATAATTTAACTGAAAAAACAATCCTTTGGGTTTTCAGCAGAACAAAGAGTAATCCGCAAAAGCAAATGTAATTTTAGATCTCAACCCTAGTAACATGCAAAGTTCTCATTGAAAAAAAAAACGAAAAAAAAAACCTAGTAATCCACCCTCTCATAGCATGACAACAAAGAAAAGTGTCACAGGAACCATAGATGACCTTATATTCACTCTTCATCATCTTCATCGCTTCCAGCAGCAGCATTGAGAGCTTTCACTCTCTCGATCAACTTAGCCTTCCTTTCCTCATAAGTCAGTTTCTTCAGATTGAACCTATTATCCACATTAAACTTTGAATCAGTAATAGGGAAATATAAGACAAACAAACAGGTACAATAACTTCAAATGGATCAAGCAAGCAAAAAGAACATATAATTATTTCCCTTCCATCTGACTGAATTTAAATCTGCATAGGCCTCCGTTGTGTGCATGTATCATGCATATATGTAATGTCTTTGCAGTTTAACTATGGTATTGAAACCGACTTAGAAGCCTCCATCTCTCTTGCTGTCTCCCAAACACACTCAAGCTAAAGTAATGCATTCTTACCTCTTGGGCTCCTTTGGAGGCTGCTTCTCAGATTTCTTCACGGTAGGGTCTGCACGAATTGCAGCATGAACCTTTTTGTACATCTCCTCCATGTCATCTGGCTCTATTCCTCTCTTTATATACTCACTAAATTGAAGCTGGTACTTCTCGGGTTCATCTTCAATCAATGTCTGTCAATATTTCCAATTAAAGACAAATGTGAGCAAGAAGAGCAAAAAAGTGCATTTCCAAAGAATTTAGCCAATCATAAGAGACTCAATTACATTAATTATCACATCACAGAAATTTTTGTTCAGTTTACTATCCTTTATTAAAATCATAAAATTTTTAGATTTACCCTCATGTAGGCAGCAACATGGCCACCATAAATGTACTTGCGGTGAACTTCAGCATCAAGTTGCTTGCTCTCCTTATTGTATCCGGCAAATCTCTTGTCACTGTGGGGAATATCAAGTCCACCATCTAGAGCTCCCTGAAATCAAGAATAAACAGGCCATTGATGAAATCCTATGTTCCAGAATAAGACTCAAAATCCAATACACAACTCAGTAATAACCAAAGATTAAGCTTGAAAGGCAGCTCTTGGGCAGTAAGCATTCTTCTGCTCTCTCCAATTTATAAGCCTAAATATATACATCCCTAACAAGATTGCATTAAGACAATGAACTCTCACATAATTTATCAAGATATGAAGTTCTGCAATATGGTATAACAAATTATGATGTCAAGACATAGCAAAAATGGAAATTGCAACCTAATCCTGATAATAGCCAGAACATTAAGGTTTAAAGAGGTAGTCAAAATAAGATCCTCCACTTGTTTCAAATAACCTGCATTGGCAGGGAAAAAAATTCTTTTTCACTCATCTAATTCATCTAAACCAATTATTGGTGCTTTCCCTGAAAACATATTTTCAAAAGGCATAGGACTGCATTACAAAGTATGAAAGAAAAGGAAAGAGAAGAAGCAACACAAAGCAAACTTGATGAATATCTCAAAATTCAACAAGATTCTTGTGCTAGGTAGATAAAGAAAGATTAATAAGAAAATGTGCAGG
>NW_019014684.1:193202-222879 GCF_000150535.2 Carica papaya | reverse complement strand
CTGAATGACTTAACCTAACCGTATAAGAACCGAGAGCAGTAAAACAAAATAGAAAAGCGTAAGATGATAGCAGAGTTGTCGGTTACCATTTCCGACGCTCAGTAACGCAGCAGTGGCTGGAGGAAGTTGCGAGAAGAGAAGCAAAAGGATGGCGGAATGAGGAGCTAATATACTAAAACCCTAATGAACTCGTTCCGTACAGATCAACGGCCAGGATTCGTTTTCGTCATAACTAGGTTTTATTGGGTTGGGCCTTACTGGGATATGATCCGGTGTCCACTGGAACTTTGCACCCTTTTCTATTGTAGACACGTTGCTGCGCGCGTTTGGCATTGACGCCTTAAGAGCTCCTAGACTGGAATAACATTATCCCAGATGTATCCGGGATAATGACTTCTTTTAAAATACAAATCAAAATTAAGAAAAAAAAATTGTACAGAAAATATTAATAAAAATTATGAATTATTAAAAAATAATTATATAATGCATGCAAAGTGTAAAGTCACTGAACTCAAATTTAGCCTGAATTTTAATAAACCTAACTTTTGAAATTATAAGTCCACAAAATAATAAATTGAGTTTACAAAATTAATTATTTCAGGTACTTTGAAATTATCTTAGGTATATATTTAATAAAAATAAATTATAATTAGTATAATAGTAAAAGTTTTTAATTATATATTTATCAACTTAAAAAGCGGTAAATGATCGAAAATATTATATAATACTGGGGCTGAGAAAACTGAAAGTTGAAAACCAAAAAGAGAGGCAGAACAACAAATCGGAATATCCAAAACCGCCTCTCAAAGTCAAGCACACAACAACCTGCTCCCCTTCAAAGCTGAAAAAGATAAACACAAACACAGACAGGGTTCTCTGCTTTGTAAGTAATCAAAAACTGTGGATCCTATTGACGGAGACTAATTCTACAAGGAAATAACGTTGATAACCACTGTGGAATGGATGGTAATTGTTCTGTACCGTGAAGTAAATGGGATCAACACCATTTCTCTGATCACCAAAGAGGATGTCCCAAGCTGACATCTCTTACAGGTAAAAACACACACATTTACCCAATTTTTCATCTTTTTTGTTTTTAATATTTGGGTTGATTGATGTTTTACTTTCTGCGATAAATTTGATGGGTACTTTATGAGTGTGTCGATGCAATGTGTTTCTTTTGAAGTCTTAAGTGTTGTTTCATGTGGGTTTTAGACGATTGTTTTTGACGAGTTTGTGATGCCACTGGATGATTCTCGTTTTGTTTGCATTTGGGGTTTAATGGGTTTGGAGTCAAGCTCGAGCATTTTATTACATTGATTTATTTCTGGGGATTTCTTTTTTGGTGGTTTCGACTGGGATCCATTGTTGTTCCGTTTGTGATCTTATGGGTTTCGAGCTAAACGCAATAAAATCATGGCATTTTGTTGATTCAATTTTGGAATTCCTTTTCTTCTTTTGAAGTGAGCATTAGGTGAGAACCCAGAAAAGTTTGTATTTTTTTTTAATTTGGCGTTGTTCTTGCCTTTCTTTTCTTAATGTTCTTGTGAGGTGGACTAGGGAAGTTAATTAGAGAATCAGTTGTGGATACTTACAGGTTATACAACATGCCTTATTAATCCTAAAAGTGGTGGAGACTGACAGTTTTTGATCAGCTGTTGATGATGGTCAAATTATTAGACCATAAAAGCAAACTGAGTTAACTCTATGTACAAGTAATGGTCGATGGTAAACTGTTTCTGAACTTTATATAAAGATTGGAGAAGGAACTTAGTTTTCATGGTAATTTAGTTAAATATTAGTATAATCGATTCCTTTGTAAAGATTTCAGGTTTGAGATATAGGTTCTCTATCATGATGCCGAAGGTTTTCTTTGAATCCTAAAACATTGATGACATTGAGAAAAAATCCCAAGATATAGTTTTGGTTGGTTGGATAGAGTGTCTCGGATGGAATAGTGGTGAGTTATGGTGCTCTAATAGAAACTCAGTTCAATCGTTGGTCAAACAACTTCTTCTATCTTCAATAGTTCAACAGTCTGCATGTGTCAAATAACAACGGAGTCAGATTCATCTATCAGGCCAAAATGGTTTTTGCTGTGCTTCATTCTTTATTTTTATTTAATATGAGAGGTTCTGTTTTAATCTCTTTTAGTGCCAAAATATTCACATTACTTCTTCCATCTGCCCTTTTTTGCTTCTATTCATATTGCTGGAATCTTTTAAGAACTCTTTAAGATTTGTAGTGTTACTTTGGCTGATTAAGATTCAAAAAGTAGAGACTGAAGCACATCTAACTATGCTATCCATCATTGTGTCCCTTTTTTCTTGATTTTGTTTTGATAACTTATGGTGGTTTCTTCCATATGCATGGTTTCTGGGACTTTCTACAGTATTCTCTTCTGGTTTAGTACTTGGCTAAAACTATAGCATGGTTTCTTCCATATGCAACAATTCTCTAGTCACTACAACTCTTATCATGTTGTCTAATGTATAGTATGTTTCAGTTAGTATTTCCAAATACCATCCTGACAAATCTGTAAGGTTGACAGGAAGAGGGAATTACCCTGCATTCTGCTTTGTCCAAAATTTGCTTTGTTTCTGAACCCAGCAGCAGAGGGAATAAACTCTTAGTACATTGTATTTTTCTGTGGTGCTAGTTAATAATGATTTCCCTTATGTTGTGATATAGAGTAATGAATGAACAAGATGCATATCAAAGAACCTAGCAAATAACTATAATCTGTTATTTGGTAGTAATATCTTATCAACATATGCATGTATTTGAATTTATTTGTTCTATTCGCCATAGATTGATGGATTGTGTTCTTTGTTCGAATGTATACATCATCTTGTCAATATCTAAGAACTAACCAAGTACACGAGAAAAGCAACTACTTTGTTTGTTTTTTAGATCCCTCTTGTTACCTGCATATGGGATTATTAAAGGTAGTCATCATTTTCAGGTCTTGTTCATAGAGCCAAGATAGGTTTGTGTGTTAATTGGATACTAATTTCATTTTGCAAAGCAGCTAAGATGCACTCTTATTCTTTAATTTGGTATTGGTTTTCCTTGGAAAATGCATTTTAGGATTTTTCCTTCTTCCTCTTTTTCCCATGAGGTATGTTCTTGTTGCTTAGCATTTGATGTGATGTTCAACCTGATATCTTCCCATTTTTTCTGTGCAGTTGTGGATCTTGTGGATACCCTCTGAACTTAACATCTTCCAACCGGATTACTTCTGGCATAGGTTCCGCATATCAGAAATCCATAAAGAAGGGTTTCATTTCTTTTCTTTCTGTAGATCTTAGTCGATTCACACAGGTTGATGAGGTAAACTGTTTTCCTGTGGCCTGGGGTCGTTATCGTCCAAAAACTAAAACTCCTCTGTCGCAAATGTGGAGTTCATATAGGCTATGGTTATGGAAACACCCCTGCTTTATGTGGTTTTGAATCTCCAATTCTCTGGTTCATCTTATAAGAAATTCACGTAAAGATCCGAGCCTTACAGCCTTTCAGAAGAGAGCTAATTTGGGATATGGAAAACCCCTCTAATAATAGTCTTACCTCCATCATGCATCTGCTGATGATTGCCTCTCTTATATTTTCCAATGGCTTGATTGTGGATCTGACCGCGATTCATTTGGCATGACTTGCCACCGCTGGCTTAACATTCAGAATATAAACCGCCGATCGTTGCAATTCCAGTGTTCACTCTCTGTGCTAAACATTCCTTCACTATCTCAAACTAATCTTGAGGTTACTGCCTCTCATCTCTACAGGCTGCTTATTCGCTACCAGCATCTACAGCATTTATCCCTATCTGGTTGCACGGAGGTATCTGATTCAGGCCTTGCATTGTTACAATCCTATGGTTCCAAATTGGAGAGTCTTTATCTAGATTGTTGTTTTAACGTTACTGACAACGGACTCTCCTCGATTGCCAATGGTTGCCCTTCATTAAAAGTTATAAGTCTTTATCGATGCGAAATTAGTGATGTTGGTTTAGGAAATCTAGCTAATGCTTGCTTAGCTTTGACCCATGTGAATCTCTCACACTGCTTATTTGTCTATGACTCCGGGTTAAGAGCTCTTTCTCAGCAATGCCGCCAGCTTAAAGCAATCAAGATGTCTAATTGCAGGCAGATAACAGGTGTTGGCCTCAACGGTTGTTCACCAACTTTGGTCTATATAGCTGCTGAATCCTGTAAGCTTGACCCAGAGGGGATATCAGGGATTGTTAGTGGAGGAGGGCTTAAATTTCTTGATATATATGGCATAAGTTGGTTACCCAGAGATGGATTGGCAGCACTTGGCGCAGGATTTTGTGCAAAGCTTAAAATCCTTAACCTTGGAATGTGCAGAACCATTGGTGACGAATCTATTGCAGCTATTGCAAAGGGTTGTCCGCTACTTGAAGAGTGGAACTTGTCACTATGTCGTGAGGTTAGGACTTCAGGATGGGAATCTATTGGGGTAAACTGCCATTACCTAGAGAGGCTTCATGTGAACCGTTGCTGGAATTTATGCGACCGAGGTTTGCAGGCTTTGAGAGATGGGTGCAAGAAGCTTTCAGTTCTATACATGAGTGGAAATAATCAGTTATCGGCTGTTGCAGTGGAGTTGTTTAAAGCATATAGAAGTGACGTTGAGATCAGGGCAGAGGAAATAATGATTATAGTGCCTGATTGGACATCTATAAAATCAGAGTAAGAGATAATTGAACTCAACCTTGGTTGACAAACATGATATATTTTTAGTACAGATTATAACCTGTGGTGTTTATTCACATGGATGAACGTCTAATTGTTTGGACAGAGAAACTTCCATGTCCTTCTAGGATCTGATGTGAAGCTTATAAACGTACAAGTGACCTCTTAATTCTAACAAGTGTCCTCTTCACTTTCATTTCATAGTAACTTGCAACCAAAGATACTCTATATGTTCTGATTAAACATAGGCATTGAGGTAGGAAGAAGATGCATCTGGCTTCATGCGACCAACCTGTAGCATACATCTAAATTATATTGATACGGCACCTAATGTACCTTTGTTAGTTATTAAACACGCATCTAAAACCACTCATTTCTGTTAAAAAAAATAAATAATGCTTGTTATTACTTCTTGGGGGTTTTGTTCAAAACCATTCGTTTCTTTTGAAGAAAACTTGTTTTATTATTTATAGCCCTATGCAGTAAAAAATGATCCACGTCCAAAAAATACAGCAAAAAATATAAATAATCCATTGCTTTATCGGTCTAGAAGTCTTCTAGATCATCGAATATCAACTAGCGAAAGGTAACGGTGACAAGAGCAATCATAGTAATTCCACATTAAATTATCATATTTTATCCTTAAAATTGGCAGGTCTACAAACAAATCCCCTTTTTCCAGTATTATTTTGATCTACAGCCATATTTTCTACTGTAACACTGCACAAACAATTCTGCCTGTCTATTACACTCTTTTCTGAAAACATTTTGAGGGGGGAGAGAAAGAGAGAGAGAGAGAAAATATTATTCAAGACGTAACAAAGAACAATCGAAGCTTGGACGTCCAACTCATGTAGCCTATGTAGTATTGAGCAACACTGCTCCAATTGCACTCCTGCATCCATGGTTTTCAACTTCTTCACGTTTTCCAGCTGATGACGGACAGACACCATATGATACCAAACTAGCCGCTGGCATCTCCACCCCATACATTATCCCATGCACCGGTCGGTCCACCCTTAGGCCCCTCGATATAATTCTGATTGCCATGAGGGTTATGGGGACCCAGGAGAGGGTGACCATCAGGTCCCACAGGATTGATTTTCCTTGGTTTTGTTTTGACTCCTAGTAGTCTCAACACAAATCTGGCTAACTCCCCATATAGTAATCCCGTACGATCAAACAGCTGCAGAAGATGATGTTATGTCTCAAATAAGCTACAGCTTCTTCAACGCAAAACATTTTATTGATTATTTGACATTGTTACTTCATAAGAAGCCAACTGAATGCCAACAAAATAATCTTGAATAGCATTTAAGCAAATAGGAAAATCCATAAGAAAATAGCACCACCTGAAGAAGAGCAGACATAAACATGTGGAATGCCTGGGTATTCTGGTCTATCAGAATTGCTATCCTGCCGAAGAAGTTTACAACACCTTGCATCTGCTCATCATCAAAGGATTTAGTAAATTGAGACTTTTACCTCAAAATAAATAAAAGTAATACATGGAACCCAAATTTCTTTTTACATCCATTACAAAATGGAGTAAATTGTCTTCTTTGCTCCACATAGATTGGGACTACAATGCACCAGGCTTCAGTCTATTAGTGCACTACCAAAAATATCCTAACAAAAAATATAAGGTGGTCTAGGTATTCAAAATTATTCCGACTAAGGTTAGACCACCCTTCTCCTTGATTGGGACCATTCCTAATTTCAATCAGGCAATAATTCACACAGATAACATGAAATGCTGAAACCTTTCATTCGGAGGTGTAAGTTTTAACTCCACAACCAAGGAAAAAGAAAGATAAAAAGCACCCAGGAACTTCAGAGCATTATCATAAATCAAAAGCATTGCAACTCATAAAGAGGCAGCATTTAAAAACCTCTCTCTTAGAGAAAAGAATAAAAAAACACAATGCAACTTTACATTATAGATTGTTAGCAATCCCACTATGTTGAAATACCACATGCAATTATCAGCGCTGGTAAACTAAAATCAAACTTTAGGAAAATAAGAGCCATTCTGCCACCAAAAAAAAAATCTTCCTTACCACCCGGAGGAATGAAATCCAAAAGCCTGGTGGAGAAGATGGAGCATCATATGGATTATTGGGATCTTGACCACCATATGGACCCATGCCCATTCCATAACCACCCATTGGACCCCCAAAACCCCCACCATACATTCCCCCACCATACGTACCACCACCATATAGGCCCCCATAACCACCTCTATACATACCATTTCCATACATCCCACTACCATAAGACCCTCCTAGTCCACCATAAGATGAACCGTACGTGCCTGAACCATACCCTGAACCGTAACCTAGACCAGAGCCATAGCCTGCATTGAACAAGTTAAATGAAGTGGCTTCTCAGTGAAAACCACGAAACTAAAAGTTATGAAAACTATTTTACAAGGAATAGAGAGCTGTTGTTATCATAACAAGTCTGCAAACTCACCTCCACCTCCATAACTGCCTCCATAATTTTGCTGCTCCCAGGGTCTGGTGGGAACAGATCTACCAAGAGAGTTTCTATTAGCAACTGTATTCCTATCGGCAGTAGAAACAATTTCACCAGGTTTGGCAGTTCCAGAAGCCTCTACTACATCACTAGTGCTCCCTGCTGATGGTGGCTTAAATGGAGTAGCACCAGATGAGGCCCCAGCTTGTTCCCAAGGCTTAGGAGGACTGCCACCTGCAATGGAACGACAAGTTATACATACATTATAAAAGAATGCTGAGCATTCTTAGACAAAAATGAAAGAGACGGATATTCATCAACCCTCACTTTTCCCTCAAAAATGTATTTCTTTCCATTTCCCCAGTTGTGAGAATGCTGAGGAAATGAAAAAACTGAAGAATTTTAAGAAAACTTGTCCATGTTACCCCAATGATGTAATTTATTTTTTTCTTAGTAAACCCTTGCAAGCCTTAAGCAAAAAAAAAAAAATTACAACGCCCATATCCTTCCCTTTTCCTAATTTTTAGTTATCCAAAAAAAGAGGTGCATATTCCCTTTCTTTTGCTTAAAAAAAAATCATTTTCTTTCCTTTCATTTTCTCTACTAATTTCTATTCGAACGTATTATAATGTATGGATTGAAGAAAGATAGAAGAGGCTCAAAAACAAACAAGGATGTTCAACATTCTTTGCTTTTTGATGAAAAATAAAAGACATGAATAGAAAGAGGATGCTTGCCATCCCTTACTTTCAGTCCGAACATGGTTTTCTCATCTCCCCAAATTGAGAGAAAAGCAGAGGAGAAGAAAGTGCTTAAAATTCAAGGGATGATTTGTCTATTTGATAGTTATTTTGTTAATAAATGTTACAACTGGAATGAAATATCCATTATAATGTATTTTCTTTTCTTTCCTTTACACACCAGACCAAACAAAAGATTATAGTGGATTCTCTGTTTTCTTTCCTTTTGCAATTTTCGGTTATCAAAAGAAGGAAGGTTGTTCCTTTTCCTGTCTTTTTTCTTTGCTTTCTTTTACTTTATTTACTTATCTGTATTTCTAGTATCAAAGATAAGGTGAAAACACAACAAAAGTTTCTAGAAAACAATACAGTAATTCTGGAGAAGTCATTCACCAAATGCAAGTAATATACAGTGATGTAGAAATATATTGTTGGGACCATGAGATCAGTGAGTCCAATGCTTCACAAGAGAAAATCATTTTTTTACCAGATAGACACTAATGAGTTATCACATTCCCGATAACAGCTTGACATTCATGTAAATTGAGCAATGAAATCTATGGACTGGGATGTTTATCAACACATTCATATAAAACATGATATGGTACCTATGTAAACCAATTATGTAAGGTAATTTTTCTATTTAGCATACCATCTCCAACTTTGGATGGCATCAGATGCTATGAATATAAGAAAACCCACAGGAATGGAAAGGGATAAAGGAGAACGACGAACATAAAAAAGGTTAGAAAGGTTAAACAGCCAAGATCAAAGCGCCCCTATTGACCAACATTAAAGCTATTAGTTCTGAAAAAATGACACCTCCCGCCCAATAATTCTCCCGTCACTAGCCAAAAAAAACCAGCTACTCTTAACACGGTAATACCCACTTTGAATATGCAATTTGCTTGTGAAAATATTACCATCAACCAGGCCTGTTAAGGTACGATAGAGCGCATATCTGTGTCATCGATACAATTGCCTGTTCCACTACCGCCATAAGCCAAGTAGATAAGAAGATTAAAACATAACCTAAAGAATAAACCGTCAAAACGTTCCCCTTATAATATGAACCGAACCCTAAACTTCAAGATAACATTTCCCTCGTCGCCCAAACAGAGAAAAAAAAAAAAAACAACAGTCCAACCGATAAACGAATTAAAATTCCAGCCTTCGCGCAATCGATAAAGGAAATCCAATTCAAAGCCAAATAACATCAAGATAACATCAAGTTCAAATCCAAACAAACCGAGTGTCCATAATAAAAGTCAAGGATAAAATGAAGTGAAATCTGATCAGTACGCAAAAAGTTAACGCAAAAGAAGTGAAGCCGAAAGCAAACGCGAACCTGATTGCGGCGGATTGGATTCCATGAGCTATTAATTTTGAGGGTTTTTTCTTTTTGTTCCTAAATTTTGAGGACTTCGTTATCCCGAACGCCCACCTCAAAGAGGAGGAGACAAAAAGATACAGTCCTCTCGCGTTGACACTGTGAGGACAAAACGGGTCATCTAAAAAACATAAAACGGAACGGAGCCAAACACATTTTTATTTTTGTTATTTTTTTAATTTTTAAAAGCACTTGTTATCCTTTTAATCATACCGTGTTATGTTAGCTGGTCGTTAGTCGTTTACTTTTAAATTTTTATTATATTATATTAATCTTAGTTTATTATATTGTTTATATTCTTAATATTTTACAATTTATATTTTAATAATGTATTTCCATAACTAAAGTTTGTGCTAATTTTTTTAATTCAATTTAAAAGAAGTATATTTATTATTTTCAAAATTGAATATTTTAGATTTTACGGTGCATTATTAATAACAAAAAAATGTCACCTATTTATGTTTCAACTGGCGATTATAAGTGTAGTAAATTATTTTTTTAAAAGTAATTTTAAATTAAAAATAAAAAAAAATGATTTTACTTGTATATCTAATATAGATATAATATTATTGTAATTATTTAAACAGTACTAAGTATTTTTCTTAAATAGTATTTTAATAAATGATGTATTTTAATTTACATTGTTTCAAATAATATTTATTTTAAACTATTGTTATTTTAGTTAAATATATTAAATTAATACATAATAAAAACTAATAATAAATTTATTTATTAAAATTATTATTACTGCATACCGTACTCATCGAAAGCTAAAAATAAATTTTATTTTATTTAAAAATATTTATTTTTTGACTCAGCTTTTATTTTCTTACAATAAGAGTATAAATAGAAATCTAATAAAAACTTAAAATCTACAAAGTTAAAATATATATAACTTTGACTTTAGTTGAAATATTAAAATCACTATAAGACCTAATGGAATTACAACTCTCTCCGACACTATATTATCTTAAAATCAAATACATCTAATTTCAAATTTTATCAAGTAAAAATAAAAATAATTAAAATATAATAGACATAAAAAAATAAAAATAATAATATAATTTGAAGTTAATTTCGTGTCAAACTTTATTTATAATTTTAAGTTAATATTTATACTCAAATTAAGTGAAGTGCTTTTGTACTTTCTTAACTAATATATAAAAATCAAGTATATAAATTATTTGTAACTCCATGCATTAAAACAAAATTTTAATTATCATTCATAATATTAGTCAATAAAGTTAAGAGTATATTGAATTTTAATGTATCAAATTAAAGTGTAAATTTTTACATATAAAAAATAAAGTGTTATTTCTAATTTTGTGATTGATCAACTTATAAATAATAAAAATTAATAGCACAAATATACAGTTATAGTTATGAAATTATACATGTAAATTTTTATTATGACATTCAATAATTAAAAATAGAGAGAGTGAGATAACTGTAAAATAATTAATTTAATCTTAAAATACTTTTTCAGTATTCATCATTTTATATTTTTATTATAAAATTAAAATAAAATAGAAAATTTGTTATGAAATTATATAATTTAATATTATTCTTAATTTAGAGAAGAAATTTAAAGAAGGAAATCCTTAAATACAGTAAAATTTGAAGAAATAAAAATTCCCCCGCGTAGTAGAAAGGTAAATTAATCAGAAATATCAAGAAAAAAGGAGAATAATTGGAAAAGATTCCAGTTTCGGTTTGTCAACCATCCAAATTGTAAACTTGGCAATTGAAATTAACAACATCAGCAGTTGCTTGTTCCTATCTCCTCTTGGATTTTCTCCTCTCTGCCCTATACATACATATATCGACATACATGTATATGCATATGTATATTACAGCTACCAATTCGTTACCTTTATCCTACCAATTTGCTCAGTAGCTTACTAATTCATCTTTTGTTCATTGATGGCTGCGAGTGCGAACCCGTCAGGGAATAATCAGGAAGGTGCGTCGGGTCAGAAGATTCCTTCGTCTTCTTCTACGGCGACCAATAGCATTCCTGTGAATTCGAGCAGCAATGGGTTTAATAGCGGCTCCGGAGCCGCCGCTGGACCTGATAATTCTCAGACTATTGCTGCCTTGAGGCACAACTCGGGCATCTCCGTCGAATGGACCTCAGAAGAGCAGTCGATATTGGAGGATTTGCTTGCAAAGTAACTTATATTTTCTCTATATCTACAATTAACACACATGCTTATGCTCAGTGCTTTCCTTTCGTTTGTTGATGAAAGATGGTTCCTTTTCCCAGTTTCCTGTGTCTAGGTGTTTATTGGAAGATTGAACTGTGCGCGCCCTAGAGTCTGTTTGTATATTTTTTCTCTTAATCTTTTTTTGTTGGTTTTATTTATACTCTGCTGTTTTCTGAGAAATTGAAGGGGAAACCTATTTGTTTGGATTCCTGTTTTGGTCTTTAATTTGGTAATTTTCTTGCTGGCTATCATTATAAATGCAATTTGAGTGATTAATGTCTTGCAATTTTTTGTTCTATTTTGCTTTGTCTTAAGAAAGAAAAAATTTACCAACAGTTTTAGTACCCATGAAGCCTTTATATTAAATCTCGTGGGCAAATTATTTTTCTTATTTCTTCTGTTCCATACTTATAATATTTATCTGCTCATTTTGCTGGAGTTTTTTCATATTTCCATCTTTTTGTCTATCCATAATTGCAGCCATCCACTTCCTCTTGTCTGTAGCATATTGAAATGAGTGATTTAAGCTTTGAAAAAAATGTGAAAATCATGTTGAGGGAGGATTTATGTTTAATGCAGTAGCTAAGAATCTCCTGCTTAACCAGTCAAAGCAAACCCTTCACGTTAAGAAGTTTTACATGCTCCTATTTTGGTTTTGTCATTCTGAAAGATAGTAGATGAAAATCCACATGCCTTTCTTTCTGCTGGAGTTGGAATTGCATTAGAAAAAACTTTCCTTTGTAGCTTCTTGTATTTATGTTGTTTGGTATTTTGAGATTCTATATTTACTATGGGAATGAAGGATCACCAGGTGTTAAAAAAGGAAGAGCTATTGCTAATTGCTTGGTGATATTCAGATCCTAATATTCTTTTATTTTGTTGGTGGCACACTGATCTCAACAATCTGTCTTCTCGCATCACAGACCAATCAATGTTAGAAACCTTCATCTTAGGAAGTTTTACAGGCCTCTATTTATTAGATTTTGTCGTTAGGCATGATGATAGATGAAAATCCTGGTGCTCTTTTTGGGCATTGGTTTGGAACTGAACACGAAATGTTCCCTTTCTGGCATCTTGTATTTATGTTGTTTCAATATTACGAGATTCTATATTTACTATGCGAATGAAGAATCTCCAGATCCCAAAAAAGGAATACCTACTGTTATATTCAGATTCTCATTATAAATGCAATTTGAGTGATTAATGATCTTGCAATTTTTTGTTTTATTTTGCTTTGTCTTAAAAAAGAAAAAATTTACAAACAGTTTTAGCACCCATGAACCCTTTATATTCAATCTCATGGGCAAATTATTATTCTTATTTCATCTGTTCCATAATTAGATAATATTTATCATGCCCATTTTGCTGGAGTTTTTTCATATTCCAATCTTTTTGCCAATCTATAAGTTGTAGGCATCCATTTCCTCTTCTCTGTAGCATATCGGAATGAGTGACTTAAGCTTTGAAAAAATGTAAAGAGTTAGTGTTGAGGGATGAATTTATGTTTAATTCAATAGCTAATGATCTCCTGTTTAACCAGTCGAAGCAAACCCTTCACGATAAGAGTTTTGCATGCTCCTAGTTTAATTTAGTCATTAGGAACGATAATGTATGAAAATCCACATGCTTTTCTTTCTGCCAGAGTTGGAATTGCATTAGAAGAAACTTTCCTTTGTAGCTTCTTGTATTTATGTTGTTTTGGTCTTTTGAGATTCTATATTTACTACATGAATTAAGGATCACCACGTCTAAAAGAAGGAAGAGCTATTGCTAATTGATTGGTTCTATTCAAGTCCTAATATTCTTTTGTTTTGTTGGCGACATGATGATCTCAAGCAATCTGTCTTCTTGCATCACAGACCAATCAACATGAGAAATCTTCATCTTAGGAAGGTTTATCAAGCCCCTATTTATTAAAATTTGTCATTAGGAATAATGATAGATGAAAATCCTTGTTCTTTTTTTTGCATTAGTTTGGAACTGAACAAGAAATATTCCCTTTATTTTATTTTTTCGAGATAAAAAGAATGTATTATAAATTATATGGCACAAAGAGGGTGCCACCCATAAATAAAATATTTACATCTTAATTAGTAAGTCAATGACATTCCCAAAATTTTTTCACCTATAGATGCCATGGTCCAAAATTTAAAAACCCAAAAAACATGTATCCATCTATCTCTAATTCTAACCATTTTTTCCCTTAACACTCTTCAAATGCTCTATTGTTCTTCTCTTTCTACGCTGCCCAAAAAATAGTCAAAGGAATAAGGTTTACATATTTCTTCTTTGTACAAATCCCATCTCAAGCCCATAGTTTATCTCTAACTATACCTGTAATACTTATCCCCAACAGATGTGGACCATAGTTCAAATATTGTAGACCACTGGACATCAAAGAAGAATGTGATTACAAGATTCAGCAGCTCTATTGCACATATAGCAACTGTTTATTAGGATTTTACCCATTCTCGTCAACTTGTCAATGATTAGAATACATTCTCATCCCACTTCTTATGCTAAGATATTTATTCTTGGAGATGCCTTCACTTTTCAAATCTGTTTAGCAGGGAACCTAACCACTTCCCTAACCCTCTTAACCAGATAATTATAAAATGATTTAATAGTGAACTCTACATTCTTCTTCAGTTTCCACACAACCCTATCCTTACTGTCACTCAATTGTACATTGGACAATAGCTGGAGCAACGCCTCATATTCTTCTAATTCCCAATCGTTAAGATTCTTTGAGAAATTCATATTCCAAACCCTTCTACCACCCTCCCCTCTGAACACATCCTCCGCCCCCATATTCTTCTCTTGAGTAATAGCATAAATCCTTGGAAATTGATTCCTGAGACTACCATTCCCTATTCATTCGTCATCCCAAAATCAGATTTTATTCCCCCTCCCTAGTTTCCATTGAATACGCTCCAAAAACTATTGTCTCCTCATACCTATCTTCCTCCACAAATCCATCCCATGAGACCTCACAACCTCTCTACCTTCATGCCCCAATGTGCATCAATAACTCTCTTCCACAATCCCCCCTCCTCCTTCAAGTACCTCCATAACCACTTTCCTTCCAAGGCCATATTCATGTTAACAAATGATCTAAGCCTCAAACCCCTTAACCCCAAAGACTTCTTTACTCATCCCATTTTCTCACGTGATATCTTCTATTCCCCTTATCATCCCCTTAAAGGAACCGACGTTGAATGTTTTCCAGCTTTTTTACGACCTTCACAGGAATAGTCAATGCAAATAAAAATATATAGGAAGATTGATGAGAATCAACGTCCCACCTTTAGACAAATAAATTCTCTTCCACTCAGCAAGTCTTATCTTGAACGTCTCAATCCAATGGTCCCATGTACCCAAATCTTTATATCTTGCCCTCAATGGGAGCCCTAGATACTTGATGGGAGCTGTATAAATTTACAACCCAAAACCACCGCAAGTCTATCCCCATCCCCCTATCACCAAGCTTCACCATTTCAGATTTATTCAGTTTAATATTCAACCTAAAAACAGCTTGAAAACACCAAAGAACACATCAGAGGTTCAATATCGTCATTTCCTTGGGTTGACAGAAAATCAATGTGTCATCAGCAAAAATAAATGCAATATCTCCACTTGATGACCACCTCTACCCACCTTCACTCCCTCCAACAACTCCTGCTCCCTTGCTTTCTCCAACAATCTACTCAACACTTCCATGACTATAATAAACAAAAGGGGAGATTAAGGGTCTTCCTTCCTTAGATCTCTAGACGCCCTGAGAAAATAAGAAGATTCTCTATTAACCATCACTGCAAAGGAAGACGTTATAATGCACACTTTCATCCACCCCCTCCGTTTTCTCTTAAAACCCATCCTACCCGACATATGATCAACAAACTCCAATTTACATGGTCTTATGCTTTCTTCGTATCTAGTTTAATTATAATACCCTCCTTACTATTGCCCACTACCTCATCCATCACTTCATTAGCACCATGACTACATTTAGAATTTGTCTATCCTTCACAAGTGCATGCTAACTCTCACCAATCACTTCCCTTAGCACCAAAGGCAATTGCTTAGCCAACACTTTGGAAATGAGCTTGTAAATGCACCATACCGAGTTGATGCTCACCTCACAAGAAATATTCCCTTTATAGCATCTCATATTTATGTTGTTTCAATATTATATGATTCTATATTTATTATGTGAATGAAGCATCTCCACACCCCAAAAAAGGAATAGCTATTGTCAATTGGTCAGTTATATTCAAATTCTCATAATTTATTACTCTGTTGGCGGCACAATGGATTCGGGCAATCCGTGTTCTGCTGTTGTAACCAAATCAATATTAGAACATCTGTTGGCGGCACAATGGTTTCAAGTAATATGTGTTCTGCTGTCGTAACCAATCAATATTAGACCATCTGTTGGTGGCACAATGGTTTCCAGCAGTCTGTGTCCGCTGTCATCCAATCAAATATTAGACAATCTGTTGGCGGCACAATGGTTTCGAGCAATCTGTGTTCTCCTGTCGTAACCAATCAATATTAGAAGATCTATTGTCGGCACAACAGTTTCGAGAAATCTGTGTTCTGCTGTCATAACCAATCAATGTTAAACCATTACTCGGGAAAAATATATAAATAGATCTGGTTCTCTAATACCGTGCATAATTATATGTCTTGTCTAGGGCTAAAGTATTTGATAACCTTTGAGACTGAGATTTGTGCTTATTTGAGGATGAGTTGTGAGAACAGTGGTGCACTTCATCCTGTGGGTATATTTGGGGACATTTTAATTTTTGATCTGATCACCAATCTGTACTCTTTTTTTTATATTTGCTGGGCATCGGTGTTTGCAGAGATGATGCAAAATCAGCTGTAGTTCGCTATGCTAAGATTGCTATGCAGTTAAAGAACAAGACAATTCGGGATGTGGCACTGCGTTGTCGATGGATGACTGTGAGTTTCCAGTTTTAATTGGTTTACATTTTATTATTGATTCTTTCACGCTCTCTCATCTTTTTTTTTTCTTTTTTCTGTTTGAAAAAGATTAGTTCTCTTCATCAACTGCTTTGTTCTGGCATTAACTTGTTCAACTTGCCTAAACTTTCCCATAAGCTAAATCTTAGCATTCCATAATCCTTAAATTCTGAGGGAGCCACCAAGCTTGGTAGGATCTTGGTCAAAATACAGTTTGTAGAATGTTTATTTTTTATGCTTCAGCCAATGTGTTTTCCATGGGTCCAAACGAATTTGAGAGCAAGAAACTAAAAGCTCACAACAGGCGAAGAAAGAATTCTCAACTTCCCTTGGAAAAGCAATTCATGTATGATATTTCCCTGATTGTATCATTACTAGACTCAGCCATGCTGGGCCCTATGTGATTAGATTGGGTCCGCACTTGTTTAAGGATCACAAAGAGTCTAAAGAAAGTATCTTCTAACCTGAATAAAGCAGTTGACTGTATTATATTTATTAGAAGCAGATTTCGAAGAGAAAGGTTTCCCCAGTGTTACTTTTTGATTGGGAAGCTACATGGTTTGTAATCCTTATTGTTGACAATATAATCTAATGAAGATCGGCCAGATGATGGTCAATGTGTATTTGCTTAGCCTGAGAGTGAGCAAATCCCTCCGCCTTCTAGGTCCATCGTGTCCCAAGGGTAGAGAACTGTGAGATTTAACTCTTAATCAGCTTAATCTCAGTTGGGTGGTTGGTAATTGCAGGTGAGTTGAAGGCATGGATGACATTAGCTCACAAACCTCAGAAGAAATGTTGCTTTCTTTATCCCTTAGCTATTTAATAAGTTATTTTGGACAGGAAGATATAGAAGATCTTTTGAGTTCATCAAATCTCTTCTTTTGATAGGATTAGAGACCACTAGTTCCTGATTTGTGTATTTTATTCAAGGGTTGTACTCTCTATTAGAGAGATGACTTTAGGGTACCTTAAGTTATTTGACTGGCTCTCTCTTGTTAATTTAGGTGGCACACTTTTATGCGTATGAATGACACTCTCCTTTCCCATCAAAAGAAAATTATATTCCTTAGAACACATTCCTACCTTGAGGAACTGCTGTTGATAAGTTGGTTAAGAGTCGTTGCAGTTCTGAGTATTGAAGGCTGTAGAAATCTGAAAATCTACATAGGATATAAATTTATGTGATATTAGCATTAAATATGTTTTTTTCTGTAAAACTATGGAAACTAGCAAATTAGGGGATATATGAGATTACACACAACATTAGTGAGGGTTTGAATATCAACTGCAAGAGGAGCTACTGGTTGTAAATATTTTACAGGCTATAGAATTGATGACCTGGTAATGGCCCATCTTTTCATATATTGGAAGGCAATCCTGCATTCCCTCTGTTTAGACGGTTTAAGACCTTATTAATGGGCATGCATTTTGGTGCTTAAATTTTTTAGTTATAAAGTGCATACTAAAGTTCTAACTGGTTACATGTTTTTTCCAGAAAAAGGAGAATGGCAAGAGAAGGAAAGATGACCATAATTCAGCAAGGAAAAATAAAGACAGAAAGGTTTACTGTTCTATACTCTCTGCTATTAGTATTTGTTTATGCTTGCATTTCTTGCCACTCTTTTATTTTTAAAGATAGTTGCTTTAGTAGATATTGTGACTTGTAAAGTCTACACAAAAGCATAGATATATGAAAGAATTTATTCACTTATTCTTTTCTTTTCTATTTGGTGTATGTTATTGCTCAAAAGGAGTGGAGTAGATTTGCGCTTACTAACTTTTAAAAGTTAAAAGAAGGTTTTTGAATATAATGGTTTTTTATTCATTTATGGTGGTTTGTTAAGATGGTTTACTAGTTTTTTTTTTTAAAGTAACAAAGGATTATTATCTTTTTGAAATAACAAAGGATTGTTATCTTGTATGCATGGAAATGAGAGGATGTTGTTTGGCAAGTTCCTAAAAGCAGTAGGAAAAAATTGATGAGTTAAAATGGTTCTTTGACTGTATGAATGCATTGGCATCTGCCCTTTCTGATTTTATCTTATCAACATTGACTTGTTTAGGTTTCCAAGATCAATAAATTCTTTGTTAAACTCACCATCACATATGGGATTTTCCTAATATCATGAATTGATAAATAGGCATGCTACAAGATTTAAGAAAAAATAGTGAATAGCAAAATCATTACTAGACTTATTTGAGAAAGTAGCATTGAAAAGAATTTGTTGCAATGGTGGCAACATTTTTGAAAGAGTCTAACATGGACAATGTTATCAGAATAATTTTTTGGTACATCTGAAAAATGTTGCAGAACATAAGTGCATAATGCTGTCACTTATGATTAACTTTTTTTTTTTTTTAAACTTAGCGCATATTGTTAAAGCACCTAGAAGATGCCATGCTTGAATACTTTTGCTCAAGTAATTTTTTCATTTTTATCTACCTCCTTACTAGAGCATGTTTGATGGCTTATTGTGTTTCCAAGTCACCATGATGCTTTACAGCATGGAGCAATGTGGCTTATATGGCATGTATTCGAGTCTGTGAGACAGAAGCAACTGCATTATGTGAATTAAGTTGTTTCTGATTTCAGATTTATAAACTTAAGTAGATTTTTTGAAAAACAAAATTTAGTGATGGCAATCCATGAATCCAATATGATCCTGCTTTCATTTGACTGGTTGCATCTGTTTCCACCTTCTCCTCCCCCTTTCTCCTCCAACTCCAACGAAAAAGAAAAGACAAAGGCGGGGCCAAAATCGCGTATCTTTAAGTCTTTTACGAACTTGATTTGTCGTATTATACTATGTTTTTGTTTTCATGGTTGTATGTTTCACAGGAAAAGGGCACGGATTCTCTGGCAAAATCATCATCCCAGTTAAGTACTCGTCCAAATGGTCCTTCATTTGTTCCACCAATGGTTGCTATGGACAATGATGATGGCATTTCATTTAAAGGTGTGTACAGGTGTTCACTGAGGGTGGAAGATTGTTACTTAGTCATTGATCCGAAAGTAGTGTAATAGATTTTGGTTTTTCAGTTAAGGTTTTTTTGGTTCCATCAGAAAGTAGAATATTTTGGTATTAACTATGGTTTTACATAAACTTGCTTTTATTTGATCTATGCTAGACTATGAGTTGGTTTGCATGACTATTTATTTGAGAGTGGCAACATGTTAAAATTTTGAACTAATAGTTTTGCCTGTTATAGTCATGGTTGGTTTAAGATTGACATTGCATGTTTTTGTCAGCCATTGGCGGTGTCACAGGAGAGCTTCTTGAGCAAAATGCTCAAATGTTTAATCAAATTTCAGCAAATTTTGCAGCTTTCCAGGTGAAGTTTTAATATCATTTTGATTGTCTACACATATTATGCTCTTACCAGTTTTCTTTACTTCCTTATCCCCTTCCTTTGGCTATTTCTATTTCTTGTGTACATCTTGCTTTAGTTGTTGACAAGCATAAATTAGATAGTTGTGACCTAGGAAGGGAGAACCGTGCAGCTATTGTTGGTCCAGCATTGTCTTGAGTAGTTTACTGGAATTAGTCGGAACATCACTATTTTCCTGGATCTTTTATTGTTACACTGAATTTTTCTCTACAATCTAGTTAAGAGTTCATTGTACAAGTTATGAGTAAGTGAAATGTACTAGTTGGAGCTTTAAATTTCTAATAAGAAGTTTCTAGAGATTCTCTTTATTCTTCTTCTTCTTCTTCTTTTGGCCAATGAGCGACCGCTCGTTTTTAGATACTGAGGGAGTTGATAAAAAATACAAAGCCTTACCCCCCATAGTTGCTGGGGAGAAGTTATCATTGAGCCCAAGGTTCTTTAGTGTTTCTTGGGATTATCTTAATTATTAGGTAAATGAGACAGGATAATGTGGGCTTGTCTTTGATGTTCCATTAATATATAACAGGTATTAGCAATGTAAACTCTAGAGCAAGTTATCTGCCATTAGAGACTCATAATTTTAACATCTACCTGATTTATAAAATTTGTGGAATGATTTTGTCCTTTTGATTGCTTGTAAACTGTTGCCTTTTCTATCCAGCTGTGGATGACCTATGCTAACTTGTTTTCTGGCAGATACATGAAAACATCAACCTCTTCTGCAAAACTCGGGATAACATTTTCACAATCTTGAATGAGTATGCCATTACCTTCTGTGTCTGTCATGTCAAAGTCAGAAAATTCAGATACTTCTATCTTGGCATTGCATGTTTTTCCTCATTATCACATGGATCTGCATCTCTTTCAGTTCATCTGCATCATTATCAAGTCATTACTGTCATGTATATCAATTTTGTTGTGTTAGACTGAAGAGATCTTTCCTAGCCCGTTAAAATTATTTATAGGGATCTCATGGATGAAATGATGGACAATATTAGTGCAATGAGAAGCAGGTAGTTGTTGCATTTTGAGTTTTTGTCCACTCAGTAAATACATAGGATGATGGAGAGCGCATTTGCTGAATGGCTTAGGTTAACCTCAAAGGGAATATATTTATGGAGCTTAATTACTGAGAATAAATCTGACATTAGTTCTGAGAAAATTAATTGTCAGATCAGATAAAGAGAGCGAGAGGATATTCTAGCTTTAACGTGTGGACATTATATTTCCAATAGTGGTAATTACTGGTAAACATAAACTGCATGAGGAATAGTTTCTACAATAATATTTGTTATTGGCAGCATCGATTGCCCTTTCCACTAAAAGAAGGACCACAAAGTAACAGGTTTTAAGTTGGTTTCCAATTTACAGAAGTCGGAGGAGGAAGAAGATAATCTTGCTTTAAGATGTGGAATTATTATTTTGTTCCTTGTTAAAAATGAAGAGCATGAGAATTTTATGCAAAAAAATGCTTGAAAGGCTTTATGATTGATTAAGGTATTCAACTTGGTTAAAATCGGCTATGACTTCTTGATTGGTAGATTTCAAGGTCTTCAATGCCGATTATGATTAGAAAAGGAAGGATAGGGAGGGCTTCCTGCTCTATATGCAGTAACTGATAGAGCACTCCTTAGAACGGGAAGGACTAGGCGGGCTTCCTACTTTTTATATCTTGTATGCACTTACTGATGCAAGCACTGTTTAGATGTTTCATCGTTCTTTTGTTATTTATGTGCTTTTGTGCTGAAAAAAAGTTGAGTATATTGATAAAAATATTCTGATCTGGACAAGGTTCTGCAGCTTGAATGACATGCCGGAAATAATGAAGCAGATGCCTCCACTCCCAGTTAAGGTGAACGAAGAGCTGGCAAACTCCATTCTTCCCCGACCACCCCATCAGAAATGAAATCATGATTTCGGGAATTATTGATGATGTTGCAGCCCATTTCCCTGAAGTTAGGAGATCTCAACTCAAATAAAAAAAAAAAAAAAGAAAGAATAAATTGGGCAATTTTCTTGTAACTGTTGGAAAAGCGCATCTGCCCACTGTTTTGGTTATATGACTGAAGGAGTTTAATTTTACTTCTAGTGGTCTGACGTTGTTTTCGTTGATGAATTATTTTTGGGAGAGTAGTTGCCCGTGTAGTATGTGAATACTTAGTCTTGTAGGGAAAAATCTGACTGTAAAAATTAAAAATTAATTTTAGGTTTCAATGGAAGAGATAAGCAAAGCAGTTTGGTGGAACCTGTTAGACTTTATTGCTTCTGGTAAAACATAATTCTTATGAAATATATACCCATTTCAGCATTGCTGTGTCTTGAGCATAAATAATAGCACAATTTATTCTTTTTCTTTGAAACAGGTTAATAATGGATGGTGCTGGAAGTTAGAAAATAGTGAGGTCTAAAAAAATGTAGTCAGGATAAATTAGATCTTTTTGCAAGATTCTTCTTCGCCTTGGAATTTTTACCTGGGCTCCCAGTTAAAGTACAAAAATTATTGGGTTCGAGATTCTGGCTAAGTTTGTTTAGGCTTTTAAGATAATTTCATACCATATGGATTAAATCTAACCTCACTAATAATTGTAAGATTTTTAACTATTTTTTAAATAAATTTACAATTTATATGAAATTAATTTGTAAATCCACATTATTTTAGTTAGAAGAGATGCAAATTGCGATTAATAAATAGATAAGAATTTTAGTTCACTAGGAAAACCCCACGGAGAATCGTCTGCCAATTAAATTTATATCATTTTAATTAGTACTTAAATTCTACATATTTGTAATACATCTCATAAAAATATTATATTTTCTTACAAAAACAAATTAATATAGAAATAATTAGCTTCTGTTGGAATTGGAGTGCTAAACAGATCCTAGTAGAATATCCATGGAGGTGGATTGCCAATTTCAGATTCTTAAGCTTCTTAGGTAGACAGCTCCATCCATTTTTCCCTTGTGTGTCAGACCAGATTTGCTGCAAAGCAAGAGCAGAAGAGGGACAAGAGAAGGATAACAAAAAGGGAGATTCTAGGGAAAAGAAGAGAGATTGAGAGGGGTAAGGACCTATTCATTTTCAGATATCTTTCCAGTATTTCTTCTTATTTTGTACAACTGCTTACTGCTGCTTGCATTTTTTTTCTTGGTAAGAACTTCCAAGTGCTTAATTGAGAGAAAAGAGAAACTCAAATTTAACTCATTAAGGATTCAGAGAGGAATACCACAATGGACCACCTTGAATCTTTCAAGTCTAGAAACCAGAACAATTTCATAGTAAACACTGCTCAACTATTTATAGATAACTCAGTACAAGGCAATGAAGTAGCCAGATCTCGTCAGCAAATCACTTGAGGCATAAGATTTAACCATCAACCTGCACAAGTATGAAAAACAGAACAATCAAGACTCACCCTTACAAAGTGTAATCGGCAAAAAATGACAAGAAAGAGATAATCAAGAATAATCAGTTTCAATCCTCTGGTTCCCTTTCTCACCGTACAAGACATACATGCCTAATAATATATATAGAGCAAGTAAAGCATGAAGCAAGTGGAAGAGCAGACACCCAAGTAGATGGGAAACCCACATTCTCGGGTACCAATTGCTGGCCACGCTGTCGATCAAAGTTTTTCATAACTTGAAATTGTTACCCTACTCATATTTTTATTTTTATGACGACATATTTGTATTATCTCTTATCAATAGAAAAAATACAGAGACATCTGACTTGAATTGGATATAGAATGATCTGGAATTAAAATATAGTTTTCATTCAAACTTGTATCATATTTATAGCATATTCTAACTCTTATTCCACAAAATTTAAATTTAAACTAAACTTATACAAGAGAAAGCACCCAGCAAAGAAGGTTGTGATACTTGTACATCCTTACACCTTCAATATTAAGATTGTATGATACAACAAGATTTGGTGCCTACACTGGATTACTAAGGGAATATCTCATGAACCAGGCTGATAAGTTCAGTTGTGGAACCACCTACTAGTCAATTGACAGCATGCTATCAAGGAAATCCACCCAATAGGTATTGCTATCACCTTCACAATTATAAAGACCTACTTGATACCTAAAACTGTGTCAAAACCACAAAAGGTGCGGGAAGAAACAAAGAATAGTCATTAAGTTAGTTAGAAAGGAATAAAAGTAGCATTAGGAATTCCTTCTTATTGGCTGTTTTCAGTTCTTTTGACTTGTGTGCTATTGGCGGCTGGTATCGGGGGTTGTCCTAACCAACTATACCAGAGGTATCCCTAAATATCTGTACCTCTTAACGAAGGAAATCATCAGAAAATATGTACATAATTCTATTCTCCTATATTCTCTATTCTCTCTTCTCTCTTCTCCCTTCTCCTTTTCTCACCTCTCTATAGTCTTATTCAGGCCACCCAACCGTCCCATGAATCAAGGGCCTGACAACCTGGTATCAGATACATCAGTACTTTGTGATGCACTGCTTCCACTAGTAAAATTGGCAAAGAACAAAGGATAATCAGTGACGACAGAGTCTAGAAGGTAGCACATATCGAAGAATCCATAAACAACTTAGACCAACAAATGCAGGACTTCACAATGGAAATGTATCAACATCCTCGACTTCAAACTGGCTGAGGATTGCAATTAGTTACAGAACTTGAAAGTGGAAACTATACTTTTCCTGAGCCTAAGTCAACCATCCACTACTATATCCTGAAATCCTTTTCCACCTTTACCTCAGATGGCAACCTCTAATCACCCTATGGCCTCAGAGGGCCTACTTCCCACACCAAAAGGGAAGGAACCTGGGAGCTCTAGCCATACAGTTACAACTCTAAGTATGACCATGTACACAGGCTATCTTGAGAGAGATCATTAGAGTTAGTCAGCTAGAGTTAAGACTAGCTTACTTACTACTACTCATTTTTATTCTCTATTCTTTTATTTTTCGGATTCTATAAAAAAGGCACAGTGCTTCACTTCCCACACCAAAAGGTTTTATTTTTCTCTCTCAAAATACAAGATTCTTCATCTTGATCTTGTTCTCATCTTCTTCATTCTTAACTCTGAATCATTGAGTTGCAACACTACGGAACCTAATAAGAAAGATCAGACATTCATTTGATCTTTCTGACAGAATGAGAAACCAATTTGTTGAATTTCGTCGCAAGGATCAGTATCAGAAATTACCCGACCTGGATTCGACTCAAGAATCGAGACTCTGGCTTCTAGGTCACGAAATTTCTGCACCGTCTGCAACAAAAGATATAAAATAATCAAAAGGAAATAAATTTTTTTCGGACTATAGCGGAATCAATGGAAGTAACATTCAACAACAAAAAAAGGAGAAAAAATAATAACCTCAGCTGAAAGCGCATGTCGACCAGCATAAAGATCCCTCCATACGAAGTGAGCAATTGCAGCTCCCGTCACTGAGAATCCCAGCGTGGACCAAAGCAATCGAGTCCTCAGCATCTCCGTTTTGGTCGAGAAAAAATTTCTATTTTTTTCTTCTTGCTCTTACTGTGGATCTGCATGGTAGAATATCACAAGTTACTAGAGAATGAGAGAAATGGAGGTTGATTACTTGGATTGAACTCCCTGCTTAAGCCTGTTTTCTTGGGGTGGGCTCAAAACAGACCAGAAATGGCCGAGTAACTCTCTGTAGATAAAAACATCATGGGCCAAAATATATTTTTAGTTTTTATACTACTTTGTTTTGTTCGATTTGGTTCTTCCTACGGTTGGTTCTTACTATGATTTTGTGTCAGATTAAATAATATCATTTCAAAAAATGTTCGAATTAATTTTTTCCGTTAGTAGTCAATTACATTGTTAGGAATTATTTAAAATTTTTGTAATGTCAGATACTATTTTAAGCGATATGTAAAATCTAACATAAAAAATTAACCAATCAAGTAATATAACATTTTCAAATTGATGACGTGTGGCACATGCATTAAAAATATTTGTGACCGCTAACGGAGAGGGAATAATTTGATTTTTTCAAGGTACACGAACTAATTTCTGGAGAGAGACTTTAGTTAAAACACAAATAATGTATTTATGTCCTATAAACAAGTTAGAACCCGAATACATGTTTCTAAGACTTATAGCACTTGTAAAAAAGGAATTAATAACATGGTACAAAATAATAAAACACATACCAAAAAGAAAAAAATAAATACCATAAATTACGTTGCAATGAAAAAGCTAGATATATATAAAAAAGTTAAAGTGTTGTATCCAATAATGTAATGCTTTAATAGTTAAGATATTTATATTTATTTTAAATGTTATAAGTTCGAACATAAATTTTGTTACTTTATGAATATATTATAAGTCAGTGATAATGAATCTATAATACTTAATTTAAACAAGTATATAGTTTGATATTAGTGGAAATGCGATGGCTAAATTGATTTTTGTCTCGTTAAGTATAATATTTTTAGATAAAATAAAATATTTTATAGCTCTTTAGTTGTGTCTCCTTATGTAATCATCTACAATTTTTTTGAAGCATTTATGATCAATCATTATTCAAAAATTACTATGATCGATTAAAATTAAATTAGATTTGGATTGCCTTATTGGGTCCCGACTTCAAGGTACCTATTAACAAATTACCATGACTTCCTAAATTTAGAATTCACCTCCCTTCTCATTTTCATTATCGTTCTCATCCTCAGAATCTTCATCCTCATTCTCAACGCTTTCAGAACTTGAAGAAGATGAAGAGGAGGAGGAAGAGGAGAAACACTCCGTTTCACTTTCTTCGTGATGAGGATTATTAGTGCTGTTCTCATTCATAAGCTTGCACTGCCAGCTGCAGTGTCCTCTAATGTCGGATCTCTTGACTAATTGCTAAGTTCCTTGCTGCAAATATCATATGCCAATGTCGTTAATCTGTATATATACAAGTACAGCTTTAAGGAAATTTTAATTACCATCTTGCACGCTAATCATGTGCCTCATCTCTTCACAAAGTTGGTTCAGTATTGCGATTTCAGCAGCCAAGTCCTGTGATCCTCTCTGTGCGTTCACAACAACACAAAATACTTGGTAAATCTATTTAATTATATCTGTATATATACACATATAGATATATACCTATAAGTACAACATGTCATATGTTATATAAATATGAAACTGCAAGTTTACATATATTTATATATGTATATAAGTGTGTAGTACTCAATTTCATCATCCGATGAAGGTGGAAGCAGATCAGACTGATGAGTTTGGACCTGTGGTGGTGTTGTTTCCTGATCACCTGGAGGCTGCTCTTTCTCAAACTCCACACTCTCCTTCGCTGTTTCAGTATTACCGGCAAAATCTTGATTGATCCCACCAACTGACCCTGAGATATATATATCAAATCCAGATCTATATCTATACGAATTGGAATTAATAAATTGCATAAATATATATATATATATATATCTTACTTGTTAGTTTACCTGATTCCTTCAATTTTCCTTCATTTTCTTGGGAAGGCACTGACGAGTTGGTAGGTACAGTACCATTATCGTCAATTACCATATCATCTACCTCTTGGGTCTTCATTGCTTCTTTCTTGTCCGTGATTAATTAATGAAAATAAAATTATACCTGCGCCAAAAACAATATATATATATATATATATGTATAGACATCATCTCACGCACATATATATATATATATATATATATATATATGATAGCTTTCAAATTATAAAAAAGTAGTAAATTCAATCAAATCGGAGATCACAGAAAACATCAACAACGCGTATATAATCAATTAGTTCTAATTATCTATGTCGCAACACAAATATGAAACTAAAATTATAAGATTAAAAATTAAATAAAAATAATTACATACGATTGCAGAGGGTGAGAAGTAAATGAAAATGAACCCTAATCACTCACCAAATCCTAGCACGCCTCTCTTATCTGTCCTACTCCCTCTTGTATCTGTGACCACTGAGCTGATCGGCTGGGATTAAAACAAGAAATACACGAAAAGAGAAAAAAAAAAATTTCAAATTGTATATCTTGCCAGCTTTTTTTCAACTGTACGTGGGAATATCATAATTTCACTTGGCGAAATTATCTCAACAGTTGGTTTTGTTATTTGGACAGTCCAGATGCTGCAACCCCACAAGAGAATATACATGCAGGGAAGATAATCTGCCTTTTCAAGTAGAGTTACCATATATTCTTTGTTTTATGGATCTGTGTCCGTATGTTTGTTTTGAGGTAATGTATATCCAGTTAACCTTGAATTTTTCTTACTTTATCAACCATGTCTTTTTTACGTTTTGGGTGGGGAAAAATAAAGAAATTAATTTTAATCATGGCAAGTATATCACCTATTTTAACTGTAAAATCGAGACTACATGCATTGTATATATATATATCTATAGATTACTTTCGTTTTTAATTTATTCATTGTTTGTTGAAGGAGCTGGAAGTTAATCGTTGGCAGTGTTGGTACATGTAGATGATATAGTGATTACAGATCCTTCTCTTGAAGTAATCGATCAGGTAAAGGCTCCTCTTTATGCACAATTCAAGATGATGGACTCTGGGAATATATTTGTTGGATTGAGATTGCTAGATCTTTTCAGGGTATAAATTTGTCGCAACAACATTATACTTTTGAATTACTTTAAAACATGGGATTTTTAGCTTCCAAAACCTCTTAGTTCATCCATGGACCCTAAATTGTGTTTTCCTTGACAATTGTCTTGTATCTTGAAAAATAAAAAAGCAGAGAACAATATTACGTGTCTCTGCGGAGGCTGAATATAGGGCTTTGGCAGCAGCAACAATTGAAATAATTTTGGCATAAACAGCTACTGATCCAACCTTA
This sequence comes from Carica papaya, assembly GCF_000150535.2. Next base: position 194,124 of record NW_019014684.1, on the reverse strand, counting down.
TTGTTTCTTATTCTTTGTTGTTTTATTTTTCGGGTTCCATAAAAGGCACATTACTTCACTTTGTTACTTTTCTCTCTCGAATATACAAGATTCTTCATCTTCATCTCGTTCTCATCTTCTTGACTCTTGACTCTGAATCACTGAGTTGTAACGCCACGGAACCCTTTAACCTAATAGGAAAGATCAAACATTCATTTGATATTTCTGACAGAATAAGAACCCAATTTGTTCAATTTGGTCACAAGGATCAGGATCAGAAATTACCCGAGCTGGATTTGACTCAGGAATCAAGACTCTGGCTTCTAGGTCACGAAATTTCTTCACCGTCCGCAACAAAAATTAGAAAATAATCAAAAGGAAATAAATTTTTTCGGACTACAGCGGAGTTAATGGAAGTAATGTTCGAAAACAAAAAGGAAGAAAGAATAATAACCTCAGATGATATTAAGACTAATTAATAAATTTGTTAGTTTAATTGTAACCGTTTTTTGTTTTTTCCTTTTTGTTCTCTTCTGCCATAGTACAATGCCAGTGGCAATACATGTTTTCCTGCTGTTTTGTTTCCTTACTGTTTTATTTTCTTTTCCTGCTGTTTTGTTTTCTTCTGTTACGGTACAACACTAGTGACAATGTTACGGTACAACACTAGTGACAATATATGTATCCCTGTAAGCAGCAAAATATTTCGGAAGAAGGAAAATATTTTTCTGGTCTTTTGCTCTTCCTTCTTTTCTATCAGTCTCTTCCTTTTTTTTTCATTTGCTCTTCCTTCTTTTCTGTTATGGTATCAGAGCAATGAGCCTTTAACCCAACATCTATCAGTAGTTGAGCTACGAAGCATTTGATCTCCAATGGCTAGAGATTAGTCCGATGACCTCCAAAACCCGTTCTTCCCTTCACAGTGCCGACCACTCCGGGTTTA
>NW_019014684.1:152339-170569 GCF_000150535.2 Carica papaya | reverse complement strand
AATCGGAGCCAAACCCCAGCCAATTGGCCAGAAAACACCGCCGAAGTCCAGCAGGGCTGCCGCGACTTCCCTTGGTTTTTACCTCCGATGAGGCCCTTCCCGGTACCCGTTCGATGAAATTTTTACACCACTGTGATCACCGTTCTTTTCTCTACAGGTTGACCGGAGCAAAACATTGAATCGCGACTCGCGCCAGAGAAGCCGCCGCACCCGAGAGCTTCGCCGTCGGTAAGTCTCAATTTTTTGTGATTTTTTGGCCCACCGAGGGCTCTAGGGTTGTTTTATCACAGGAACTAATGCAAGTTTGGCCGAATTCGGCCGAAAACAGCCAACCCGAGGTAGATCACCACCGCGGGCGTCGATGCCGTCGCCAGAGCACGGCGGAGCCACCGTGCCAGAATTCTAAAATTGTCCGAGTAGGCCCTGGGTCTGATTTTGAGTTTTTTCGGGACACGTATAGGTACCAGAAGTGTGTTTCAGTTCCTGAAAAAAAATTTAGAGAACCTAAGGACTGCCCGTATGCGCAGTGTAAAGTCGATTTCAGACTCCGAAATAAGTAAGGATTTTTCACCCTATTTTCTATCACGGTATTAAAGCTCAATAAATGATAAAACAGTATTTCATGAATTGTGTATAATTAATTAAGGTTGCTAATGGAGCCTGAATCTGATGTATTTTTCGGTCAGTTGTTATTTGATCTATTTACAGTTTAAAATGCAGTATGCTATCTAATGTGTTTATTTTATGATTTCATATGCATGAATCACGGTTTCGTTTATTATGGTTTGAATTATTGGGAACCCGTTGTTGTCTTGTTTGGTGTTCATTACTGGTTTACGTGTTTATGTTTGATTGGATAATTGAGACCAAGAAAAATGAAAAAAAGGTATGTGAATTGATAAATGGATGATGTCCACAGGCTAACTAGATATCCTGGGAGATGGTGGACGGATCGGGTCCATAGGGAACCCTACCGGGAATGTGGTCTCTTATATCGGACGGGATATGGAGACCTTATGTGTTTTGGCGCCCATACCGGACAGGATATGGGGACGGCCCGTTTCACCATTATACCGGACGGGGTATTGAGGTTTGTGATTTTTGGCGCCCATACCGGATGGGGTATGGGGACGGCCCTGAATTAAGTTATCAATGTAAATGGTTCACGTGTAGCGGAGACCCTTATGGATCCCCATGGATACTAGTAGGCTGATAAAAGAGGAAAATCTATTGTCTAATGATTGAAATGCAAAGGTATGAAATGTGTTATGTTATAAAGTGTGTATGATTTCATGATATTATAATGTTATTGTTTTCTTATGTTGTTTTCATGAATCTCACCGAGGTAAGTAGACAGTAAAGAGTTTTATTATTGATAAATGAATTTATCATGAATTACGCTCCATTTGTCATTTTTTTTTTCGACCAACCTTTAGTTCTGTAACAGTGAGATAGTGTGATGTCTTTATTAGGGTAGTGTAGCTCATTCCTTATTTAACCATTTCAGATCATGAGGATTTGGTTCCCGAACCCGTCCCGCAGGAAGACGGCGAGTAGACGCCTAAGGATTTCATAGTTTTATTTATAGTATTCATTACTAGTATTTACCTTAATTAGTTTATTCTTTTATACGTTTAATACGTTGTAGTTATTGTGTAAGAGATGTTAATCAGAATTTTTATTTCGCTTCCACATTTAAAATTTTTAATACATACATTTTCTTTTAAATTTTCAGGGTCGTTACAGAAAACAATAAAAAAAAATTGATAATAATCAAAATCAAAGATATAAAAATTCAGTTCATAAACAACTTTAAATCACAAAATAATTGAAGATTTAGCTTAGATTTTGATCTTACTAGAATAGGATTCTTAGTAAACTAATCAGTAATCAAAATTTAATCAATTAGGTTACTATCTAATTTACATTCATATGCACAAATTAAGCGAGCGGAACAATATTATCAACCAAGTTAGTTAGTGGTAATTTTATCGTAAAATAAGATTTATGTTTTTATATATAAGTATATATATATCTGTACACATATAACTATCTGTATAATTGTACTTTTAACCTGTTAGTATAAGAAAATTATTAGACCCAAAATTTAATAAGAAAATTAAATAATAAATATACTCATTTTTATATGTGTATATACATACATATACACGTGCAAATGTACCAGTAAAACCTGTGTATCAGAATATACAAGAAGATGAAGTAACAAATGTACTCATGTATATATATGTATATCTATATGTGTGTAGGTGTACGAGCATTATAGATACTATCAGAAAATCCCATGAGAAAATTGTTATGACATAATATATAAGATGCTTATAATTTATTTGTCTTGAAAAGTCGTATAAGAAACTTATAAAAAAACAATATATATATATATATATATATATAAAGATAGAAGAACAAAACAACAAAAGAAGAACCGGATCCAATTGGCCATGAATGTGGTGTGAGAGAAAATAAAATAGTTTGCATTATGGAGCTAAAAATTCGAGTCTTATTTTTTTATTCTACTATTTTTAAAAAGCATACTGGTGAATTAAATTAATAATTTCAAAACCATGAAAAATCTATTTTTGATTTAATTGACTAAATAATTGATGCCAATTAAAAAATGCAGACTGCCAAATTTTATTGTCTCTAAAACTGGTGGATGCAAAGTTGGAGATTAAAGAAAAACCTCAAGAACTTACTAAATTATTGTATGGAAGTAATGATTAAGCAAGCATATACTAAGGGTCAAATTCATTTTTTTGAACTTTTTTTTTTTTAGAATATATTAAAATAATTTTAGTTATTTAATTTTTTTAGTGTTATAAAATAGAAAAAAAAATATTAAGAACTAAATTATGATAAAAACATCAAAAATTAAATTATAATAAATGTTAAATTTTAAAAATTAATTTAATAATATGACAAAAAAATAAGGCAATTACATTTACTTTTACGAACCCATTTTCTTTTTCTAATATTTAATTTAGAGAACTGGCGGTCATACTCTCAACCTTCATCGTAGCTCAAATACAAATATGGAGAACATATTACGTACGGTTAAATACAGTACTAAATTACTGTACACTCTCTAATTAGTAAAGTAAGATTTTTTCTCTAATGCTCGTTCTACTTCTATTATTTTCTCCCACGGCTAATTAGAATTGGTTCTACTTTTTGTTGATTTGTTGTTTTATCTTCTTATATATTTTGTTTTTTTTTTAATAATTTTTTGATCCGATTTCCTAATATGAATAAACTATAAGTATTCATACACACATACATTTTTATATACATTTTTCTTGTATATTTTGACTCTAAAAATCTTTTGAAATGATTTTTTTTATACTTACGAAGCTTGTCAAGGTTGATAGACATGGTGTCATTAGCTTCCTCCACAACCACATGCTTTCCCTTGTCCATCACTCAAAAATCTGAATACAAGACCTACCAACCCCAAAATTATTTCAACAAAGAAAAAAAACTATCCAGTCAGATTTCAAACATTAAAGATACTAATTACTTTAATAGTAGAATAAGTAAAATCAAATCTGGTATTTCAAAAATTTCAAACATTAAAACACGAATTATTTAGGAAATATATCCGAGATTTTTCATTTTTAAATAGACTAAACTGATTCATACAAAATATAAACTAAATCTAGCAAAAAATATGTATATAAAAGTGCAGGAGAAAATACAAAATAATGCTAAGTTCATTAATATTTTTCCTTGATATAAAAAAATAAAATAAAACACATATAGGTCGAAATAAAATCTGGGCCACTGAGTTGGGTGTATGCATTAATAACTTAATGAAATGTATAAATTAATAAATTAATCAAAGAGTTTTAAAATAGAAGTGTTGGCTACTGCTCCAAAGAAGAGAAGAATGGCATGTATAATTAGTTACATAAATAAATGGGCTAAATAGGGGCGTTGGGTTTCTGCCTAGAGACTCAAAGAAGTGAAAAGTTACATAAATTAATGAACTAAACTAAAAATATTTTATTAAACAAAATTGTAAATATACTGGAAACATCAGGCATAATGGGGATTTTACACCCGAATTTTGATAATAGAAAAATATTCATCGTAAAAATACACGAGCAAACAGTAGACGGAAAAAAGAAAGATTGAAAATGTTTAAGAAACTTCTACATGTTCTTCTTAATAGTGATTAAAATAGTATCGTACTGTGTAAGCGTAAATTATGAATTATATAGTTAATATAAATTATGAAAGCGAACCATATTATTACTGTATATTGTACTGTTAACTATGGCTGTGAAAGTCTGCAAATTCTAAACATAAACTGTAACTGTAAAAGTGAAAACTGTAACTGTTAAAATGTAAATTAAAACTTTTGAATATAATTGTTAAAGTCTTTTATACTTCATGCACTTTATATAATACTTACACTTTTTGCACATGGTAATCATAATCTTTAATCAATTAGATTACTATCTAATTTATATTCATATGCACATGGTAATTTTATCATGAAATAAAATTTATATTTATATATATATGTTTGTACCTATACATGCATCTTTATAAGTATACTTTTAATACGTTTGTATCAGGAATATTATTAGATACAGAATTTATGAGAAAATGAAACAACAAATATGTTTAGTGTTTATATATACATGTACATATATAGGTGTGTAAGTGTAAACTCTTCATATCAGAAAATCATGTCAAAAAATTGTTATAGGCATATTACGTAAAGAGATAAAGAAATAAATATTTGCATCAGGTTCTATACACATATATGTTATACAGTTGAATTCAATTAAATCATATAGATACTTTATATTAATATACATTTATATATATAATGATTGAACAGAGAGAATATCTTAAATAGAGTGTGGAATGCGGGAGATTGAAAGAACGTCACGAGAGCATACAATGGGAGACCATGAAGAAGGAGATTGTTTTACTGAAATGTTTAGCTACGCAAGCTCTGAATTCGAGGACGTTGCCGGTGGCTAAATGCGGGAGAAATCTGGTGACTGAGAATCCATACACTAATGGTGAGGGAGCGGCAGCAACAACTGATATTCCAGTGGCTCAAATTGAGATAGGAGGCAACAACAACAACCACAATTTTAATATAGAGGATAAGGAGAAAAAACCTCTATCGACATTCTCGGATGACATGGAAAGATCTGTGAATCAAAAATAAGGAAGATGGGGATGGAATTTCAATATCCTCAATTTTTGTTTCAATGTTTATTCAATAATAAAGTGTGAAAGAAAGCCCTCTATTTGAGTTATTGGACTTTGAATTTACCTATTTATCAACTTTGTTGGCTCTCTTCTCATGTACAGGCCGGCTAGTACAATGTATATAGTCCCCGTTTTACAGCTAACATAGGCAATATACATGCCATATATAAAATTAATTTCTTTATTTTCCCCCACCCAAAAGAAAGGAAAGATATGGCTAATGGGGTAAGAAAAATTCATTGCTAACTCGATTAGCATTACCTCAAAACAGACATGGATACTATGGATAGAGATCCAAAAGACAAAAAATACTTAGTATGTTTACTTGAAAATGTAGATTATCTGCCCTACATATATACTCTCTTATGGGGGTTGCAGCATTTGAGCTGTCCAAATAACGAATTCAACAGTTGAGATAATTTCTTCAAGTGAAATTATAATATTTTCAAGTACAGTTAAAGAAAATAGGTTGGCAAGATAAAGTTTGGTGAGTGATTAGGGTTTGTTCTCATTTACTTCTCACTTTCTACAATACGCATGTAATTACTTTTGCTTAATGTTTAATTTTCTTGCAAATTCTTTTTATGTTATTTTATATAGTTTTAATTTCATATATATGAGACGCGATATATATATATATATATATATTATTTTTGGCCTAGGTATAATTTTATTTTTACTCATCAATCATGGACAAGAACGAGGCAGTGATGAACCAAGATGTAGATAATATGGTAATTGACAAAACTATTATTGCACTCACCCAACTCGTCAGTATCTTACCGAGAAAATGAAGGAAAATCAAATGCATCAGGTATACTAGCTAGTAAACCACATATATATATATATACATACATATATATTTATGTAATTATTAGTTCCAATTTCGATAATATATATATATTTGGATTGGTATAGATATATCAGGGTCAGATGGTAGGATCAGTGAAGATTTTGCTGGGAAAATTGAACCAGCCAAGGAGAATGTAGGCTCTGAGAATGAGCAGCCTGTAGGTGATCACGGACCAGCACTACCACAGGCCCAGACTCAATCAATCTAAGATGCTTCCGCATACATATGTACACCTTGTACATTGAACTTGTATATTCATACTTAATACACATATGTACATATTATACTTATATAGGTATGTATTATTCTAGTTAGATTTTTGTTATATTCATTTATTTTAGGTACGTATCAATATATGTGCATGTCTTTTCACATATGTACTTGTATATTCATACTTAATACACATATGTACATATTATACTTATATAGGTATGTATTATTCTAGTTAGATTTTTGTTATATTCATTTATTTTAGGTACGTATCAATATATGTGCATGTCTTTTCATTCATGCATGCATCTGTACGTATTTAATTAAGTGATTTTTTTATCATTTTAGCATTACTAAGATGCATTTGTATATAATATAAATGAAGTATAAATCAATGCAAATTAATTAATATATATAGATACATCTTAATAAATTTTATGTATAGATTAGAATATGCTATTGGCATACGTAGTTGGTGAGCTTCAATTATATATATTTGGTAACATAATTAATGTGAAAAATATATTTGTATATAATATAGCATGTCAAATTTGATGGAAAATGTATTGTACCCCCTTAATGTTACTCTTGCCCCAATCCTGTGGTGGTTTTCACCACTGAATTTACACAAGAATTATTTTGAAACTCTCTCTAGCATTTGTAATAAATCCATATTTTCTAAAAGCTTACTTGTGAATTTCTGCTTGACTTACTACTTATGGTTTTCTTATAGTTATTATATATTTACATGTATATAATAAAGTTATCCCAAATGACGATACTTGGGAGTAGTAATACACCAAAAACTAAAAGCATCATTATGATTCTAGGCGGCAACAACAACAACAACAACAAAAAGGAATTTTTCATTAGTTGATCCACATTTTGATCTCCAAGATAGCAGCAATTACAAGTAACATAGCGATAACAACCCCATAACCAGCCTTCCATCCACTTCCTTTTTCACCCAAATGTATCCCGTAGAAAACATTTGCAATTGCAAATATGATCAATGTTCTCCCTACATTATGATGGTACCAATTCCAATATTTTCTCATTTTTACCTCCTTTTTGGGGCGAGCCAAAATTGACGTTACCTTTTAACAGAAAAAGCCAATAGCAATTTAATTATTAGAACATTAATAACAGTCATTTAGATTATTAACTTGATTAATTTGTTGATCTTATAATTAAAATGGTGGCAACAAGTAAATTTAAGAACAAAGGTCTTATCATGAATTATGAAACTGGTTTTTATAAGAAAATTGTTTACAACAATTTAATTTTTCAGTATCTCGACACAATTACATATCATAGACATAAGAAAATAAATTATACAGAATCTACTGTAAAAGGACATCTCAACTACTCCCTTTATGCTTATCATATAACAATCTGTAGTTATCATGTATTTTTTCTCACCTATCTCATACCTTGTAGTTATCCATAGCATGTGTTCTATTATATATATTACACATCATAATGAGAAAGAAACAACTGATTTTTTCTCTCCCAAACTGGTGCAAATATGACATGGTATCAGAGTTTCAAGAAAAAAACACAATGTCAACTACAAACGATAAGCAACTCTCCATCACTATCTCACCCATCAACCTCACCACAACTCATAATTTGTTTGCCATAAAACTAGACGTCAAAAATTATCTAGCATGGAAGGCTCAGTTCATCCCTATTCTCAACTACCAAAATCTCATGGGTCTCATTGATGGTAGTGAACCAACCCCACCAAAAACAGTAACCAACAGTGATCCACCCACCGCTACTGCTAACCTTGCGTATTTTGCTTGGTTTAAGAGAGACCAGATGCTTCTTTCCTGGCTCTTGTTCTTTCTATCAGAGGAGATCTTTCCCTATATCATTGGGCTCCCCTCTTCCTTTTTTGTCTGGAGTGCATTAAAAAATGCATTTGGCTCTGTATCTCAGAACATACAACTTCAACTGCATATAGAGCTTCAAGACCTTAAACGCAATGACTTATCTGTCTCTCAGTTTCTCTATAAGGCTAAGGCTCTGGCTAATGAACTTGCCTCTGCCGGTCGTCAACTTTCCGTTGCAGAGTTCAATACGATTATTTATCGTAATATTGGTCAAAAATTTCATGGAATCATTATTGCACTCAATATGATGCCTGAACCTGTACCATTTCATGAGCTCCATGGTCAGCTCCTTGCCCATAAAATTCTTATAAAGAGCATTCAGGACTTCCCTATCGCTAATATTGTTTAAAAGGCTCCATCTTCTACTGTTGATACCAAACAGTCTCAGCCATCCTCTAATTACAACAAGTTCTCTCAATCCAAACGCAAAGGACCATGTCAGATATGTGGTTACAGAAACCATACGGTTGATCGTTGTCGCAAAGGTACACTCCACGGCAACTTGCTCCAATACAAGCGAATCTCACTTGTGTTAATTTAAGAATGGGTACTACTGCTCCCCATTACAATCTGGCCTTTTACCAAGGTGCTCAATATTTACCATGGAATTCAGATACAGCAACTTCCCACCATATCAGTCCGGATCTTGCCTCTCTCAACATCGCCAATGACTACACTGGCGGTGACCACCTAAGGGTTGGCAATGGCCAAGATATGTAAATTACTCATTCAGGCAAAGCAATTTATCATTCTTTTCCTCATAAATTTTAATTAAACAATGTCTTACATGTACCAAAAATTACACAACCTTTGTTCTCTGTTCAAAAATTCACAACTGATAACTATTGTTTCTTTGAATTTGGCCCTCACACTTTCTTGTTAAAAATCAGACGACTAGGCGAATCCTCCTACGAGGGCCCAGTGAAGATGGAATCTATGTACTGCATCCACCAAAGAAGCAAGTAAATGTTAGTACCATTTCAAGCTTTGATGATTGGCACACTCGGTTTGGACATCCTCATCACCGTGCGGTTTCCTCTATTATCAAGTCTCACAATCTGTCAAATTCGAGCTCATCTTCTTCAACTCCCTATCAATCCTGTCCTTTAGAAAATTGTCTAGATTAAGTTTACACTCTGTTGATCATAAAACTCTAGTGCCATTTGAGTTAGTTCACTCAGGTATTTGCGGTCCTACACCAACTTTATCAAGTCAATGTCATCCTTATTTTGCCATATTTGTTGATGATTTCACCCGGTACATATAGGTATATTTTCTTAAGAATAAAAGTGAATTATTTTTCAAATTTCTTCAGTTTAATGCTTATGTTGAATGCCAATTTCACACCAAACTTAAATCATTTCAATCTGACTTCGGTGGTGAATATCAAAAAGTTAACCAATTTTGCAAATCACATGCATCGTTTAGCTTGCTCCCATACATATGAACAAAATGACTTGTCTGGAAAAAAAATTCATCATAGTGTTGATATGAGTCTCACTCTCCTTGGTCACGCAAATGTCCCTCTTCGTTTTTTGGCAATTTGCCTCTGAGTTTGTAGTCTCTTTGATTAACACATTACCTATATATGTTTTAAAGAATTGTTGTCCTTCTAGGAAGTTATTTGGTATTGATACCTCTTATCATACTTTCAAAATTTTCAGCTGTTTCATATTCCCTCTGTTCCATCCATACAACCGTCAAAAGTTCTCCTATAGATCCAGTCCTTATGTTTACTTAAGCAACTCTCCCTCTCATTTCGATTTTAGGTGTCTAGATCCTTCTTTAGATAGGATCTATATCTGGAAACATGTTGAATTTCAAGAAAAAGTATATCCTTTTAAATCCTCTTCAGTCGTGTCCTCATTAACTTCTACTGGTGCAACAATTGATCCTTCTCCTTGGTTAATAGTCGGTACACACTTGGGCTCCTCAAGTATGGATAATTCTAATTCCTTATCTCTTAACTCTCCCACATCACCTCTATCGTCCCCTTCTAGTACTCTTAGCTCAACCATACCTTATCACCCCGAATCCACTTCCATATCCCACTCTTTAGACACATCCTCATCTATTTCTCTGCCAACTGTACCTCTAACTGTCGATCTTACTCAATTTGATATTAAAACTATCAAACTTCTCCCCAAAACGTAGTCACCCTATGATCTTGCACCAATCTACTATGACCCGTAAACATGTAGCCTATCTTGCCCAAATTCTCTCAAACTAGATTATTTTCAAGTTAAACCTACCAAATATAAACAAGCCTCCCTCTGTAAAGAATGAAATGATGCTATGCAGACTGAGTTTGATACTCTCTAGGCTACCAAAACCTAGACATTGGTTCCCTGTCCAAGTCATACGCATGTCATTGGCAGTAAATGATTTTTCGCATTAAAAGAAAATCATATGGGAGTGTTAATCACTATAAAGCTCGGCTTGTCGTAAAGGGTTTCTCACAACAATCTGGTATTGATTACAAGAAAACTTTCAGCCTTGTTATCAAAGCCTTCACCATTCGAATCCTTCTGTCGATTGCTACCACTCTAAGTTGGGACATTCAACAGTTAGATGTTTCGAATGTCTTTCTTCATGGCATCTTGAAGGATGATATTTACATGGAGCAGTCATCGGATTTTATATCTACCGCTAATCCATCTTTTGTTTGCAGGTTGCAAAAGTCCTTATATGGTCTTAAGCAAGCTCCATGAGCCTGGTTTATCCGCCTGTGCCAATTCTTGATTTCTCTTAGTTTTCATGTTTCGAAAGCTGATAGCTCACTATTTATTTATCACCATAGCACCGACAAACCTTTTCTTCTTGCTTATGTTGATGACTTAATTCTCACAATAAATAATTCAGCTCTCATTACCAATATTATTCTGTCTTTTAAAATTGAATTTCCAGTACGAGAGTTTGGCAAGCTTCACTACTTTTTGGGCATTAAAGTCAATTATGCGAAAAATAGTCTCTTACTCAAACGAAGTATATTCATGACTTACTTTCTCGAACAGGACTCGAAGATGTCAAGTCGTGTCCAATGCCAATGGTTGGCTCTCCTATCTTGTCTAAGTCCATGGGTGACCCCCTCTGAGATGGCACTATGTATCGTCATGTTGTTGGTGCATTATAATATGCAACTATCACCAGGCCGAACATCAATTATTCAGTCAACAGATTATATCAATTCATGCATGCCCCAACCGAGACTCATTGGAAGGCAGTTAAATGCATTCCGCGTTATCTAAAGCACACAACTTCTCTTGGTATCCTATTAACTCGTGATACAACATTTGATTTCCAATGCTTTAGTGCTAGTGATTGGGGTTGGTTTCCTGATGATCGAAGGTCAACATTGGGCTATGCCATTTACCTTGGCAAGGATCTAGTCTCCTGTGTTGCCAAGAAAAATCCCACCATTGCTTATTCCTCTACAGAGAGCGAATACAAGGCTATAGCTAATACTACTTCTTACTTACTATAGTTACAGGGGCTAATGCGAGAAATTGATTTTCTTTTATCCAACAAAGCTACTCTATGGTGCGATAACATCAATGTCATTTATTTGTCTGTTAATCTTGTTCTTTATGCTCGCACCAAGCATGTTGAACTCAACTATCACTTTGTTCGAAAGCAGGTAAAAAATGGTAATAATCATATCCATTTTCTAGCCAACAAGGATCAACTTACTAATATTTTCACCAAGCCCCTCCTTCGTGATCGTTTCCTGTTCATTCGTGATAAGTTTCGTTTACAATCTTCGAAGCATGGGCTTGTCAGGGGGTGTTAAGGACATCTACCTTCTGTCAACTACTCCCTTTATGCTTATCATATAACAATCTATAGTTATCATGTATTTCTTTTCTCCTATCTCCTACCTTATAGTTATCCATAACATGTGTTATATTATATATATTACACATCATAATGAGAAAGAAACAACTGATTTTTCTCTCCCAAACCGGTGCAAACATAACATCTACTACTTCATCATCTATAGATATATACATCTTTGATGTAAGTAATCATCGTTATAGGTTGTTTTCCATTTAATAGATGAGTCTAACGATGGGTAGAGCTTATTCCAAACACAATCTATGGCCATCTTTATAAACTAATACTCCAATTTAATAATTACACTATTATTAAGAATAAGAAGCTTTAACTACCAAAGATTCAAATCCTAGCAACTAAAAGTAACGGAATAACAAAAAATTAGGTGGTAGATATCGATTTGATTGTCTAAAACTTATTAAGTTATGACTTATATTCTAAAAATTTCTAGTTCACAAGTAGGTTCTCATAAATAAGCATAGGTCTAAAATAGTATAAGATGATAATTTAAAATAGAGATTTTTTTTTTATATATACCATAGTACTTTTGTAAATGTTCTATTTTTTTCATTATATGAAGAAATATTCTAATTTCTACAAGTTAATTTCAGATAGTAAACATTTTGAAAATAACTTCATAATTATCGATAAACTATCAGATATGCTAAACTTTATGTATTCTCTCTTTTTCTCCTAATTCTTACTTTAATCTGCGTATATTATGATATGTTCTAATGAAAAATATTAAATTGATTATTAACTCGTTATGGTTACCACAACTATAAAAAAAAAAAAAAATGCTCACAGAATTGTAATAGCCCATTGGAACAAATTCATCTTAATTAGTGTAATTTCACTTATACACTATTAAATTAAGTTAGAAGTTTGTTAAATTTAAGATAAAATCATGAAAAGCTGCACCCTTTTATGTTCTAGATAAAGTTTAAATTTATGAACTTCAAGTGAAACGATAATAAGCTCGTGAATTTATTAACTTTATATTTTTATTGAAGTTCAAACTTATTATTTTCAAGTAAAACGAGATTATTTAACCATTAAACTACTGTGTTATTACTATGTGTGTGTGTTGTAAATATTATTTCAGAATAAAACTAAAAATATGAGTTATTATAGTCTTATAATTGATAGAAAAATCATCACAATATACATTTAAAACCATGTGATGAGTTTAATAGGTATTTAAAATTTTTCTTGAATTAACGAACCACTATTTTCAAACATGATTTACACTGTAGTAGAAGAATCTGAAAGTTATAATATAAGGCATTTGTTCCTAAACCTGGTGATGGTTCATGTTATTAAAATATTGAGGGGGGAAAAAGTTAAATAAAAAGTTATAATCCACCAACAGATTTTGATTCCTTTTACTTGTAGAAGTTTAGAATGTGACAACAATTTTTTGTTTTGACTCTGGTCATGTAATTATCTAACTTCTATGGAGATTAATTGCAGAAATCAAACTCTATTTGGGCAGAACTTAAGTATGCGTGTTGAGAAATTAATAACAATTTAGATCGGAAAAACAGGATCTTTTCTGTAATGAAGTGATTATAATGTGAAGAAAAATAAAGGGAATGAATGAGAAGCATAAATAATTACCTGAAGGCAGACGAGGACAAGAATGAAGATCCCAATACCTTTGTGGGTGGAGACATCGACACTAAGGCGATTTTCCAAAAGGAGTCCAAGCAGAATACCAATGAATCCAAGCATGAATCCCAGAGACTGAATGGTTGCATGGGAATAATACCAGATGGGATCCCATTTCTTCAAAAACCGACTTACTATTACTCCAATTACCATCAATATCCCCCATCCCACCATATTCAGCATCCCATGGCCCTTTCTTAAGCTTGTATATTGCCTTTCTGATGCACTTTCACCTTCACCCATTTCCCCCCCCCCAAAAAAAAAAAAAACATTTAATTTCCACTGTAATTAAGAACAGGAGTACAAAACTCAATCTGATTAAATAACTCATTCACTCATGAATCAAATGTGTAATAACTTTTTTCTAATCCTAAATCATAAATCTTTTACACAGTTATGGCGTTAGCTAAGTTTTTCATCATTACCCAAAAAAAAAGTTCAAAGTAAAATTGTTTATAAGAAATAAAATTTAGTGTTTGATAAATTTACTTCAAAACTATTTTTAATTAATTTTGTTATTAGAACATTAATAATAAATTTTAAAATAATAAAAAAATAAGAATAATAATTATTTAAATAGCTATTAATTTTTTCAAAAAACTTATTCTAACAGTTGGAATTATTTCAAGATGTTTAAAAATTATTATTTTTCAAATAAAATTTATTTAAATAATAATAGATAGAATAATAAATTAATATTATATTTTAATTATTTGAAAAGTAATTAATATATATTCTTATTAGAAATATAATTCACGTCGATTAATAATATTATTTACTTTCTATATTACAAATTATTTTTTAGAAATATTTATTTCAAAATTTTAAATTTATATTTATTAAAATTTTAAATTTTTAAAAAAAAAAAATTCAGAAACAATTTTATTCTTTTAGCATCTCGTCGTCCCGGTAAAAGAAATGCAGAAGCCCGCCAAATTCGATAAAACAAAAAGTAAGCCAACAAAACGACAAAAAACTGACGTCCCTTGGTCTTACCGGTTACGTAATTGACGGAAGTGGAGACCTTGTCCCGGTGCTCCGACAACTCAAAGCTCGGCGCTGACGGCAGAAATCCGGCCGGCCCAACGGCATACAACACCCTTGACGACGGTTGGTTGGCTCTCAGCTGGAAAACCAAATACATCCGCGACGCTTGGGATAATATCCTCGTAGAATTGTTAACAACTTGCAGATTCCCCTGGTCAGGCACCACTAGATTCTGTTTTTTTCCTCCGAGGAAATACTGCTTCACGGTACCTCCTCCGCCGTCCGATGAGATCCAACCCACGATAGCGCTGGACCCTACCATCAACCCGTCGGCTGAGAACCCCATTGCGATGTACGAACCCGGATCCGGAGCGGACAGAACGAAGCTCCATAGATTCGGTGAAGTTTGTGCGTACTGCGTCATGTTTTTTTGTTTGGTTCATGGCACTAATTAATGAATACTTCATTGAAGTAAAATGTGATTTTGGAAATAAAGAAAAAACTTACTCGAAGGACGAATCCTTGATTGTTCCAAACAGAGAGGCATTGGAGTGAGGTAGAATCGAAGGGGAGATCTTTGAGGTTTAGATTGGAGGTGCAGGAATCTGTTTGCTGTGCTTGAATTTGAACGGAAGCGAAGAGGATGATGATGAGGAAGAAAAAGGGAACTGAAGAGAGGGAAGAAGGCTTCATTTTCTTTCTCTGTGTTTGTCTACTCTGGTAGTTGAATTTGATTGATCTGGCTCTGGCTACGGTGTTAATCAGAGAATGAAAGCGGTGGTTGGCGGTGGTGACACGGAGGTATATTATGGAAACTAGTTGAAAATGATTGCTGTGGTTTAGATTATTAATTTATAATTAATTATAGGATTAGAATTAATAATCCAATTATAATTAATTGTTTGTTCATAACGAGCATTCATGTCTGAGCAACTAAGATAATTAAGAGTAGTTTAATGGGAAACCAGAGGGAACGCTACGTGACTTGGCAACTAATAAAGTTTTGATCTGCAAATTTTTTATTAAAATTATTTATTATTTATTTTTTTTAAATATTAATATTTTACAAATAATTCTTTAAAAATTATACTATAATAATTAATAAGTATAATTAACTAATAATTTGTATCAGAGAATAAGTATTGAAATAATTAATGTTATAATTAATACTGTATTTTAAATACCCACAAGTAATATACAATAAAGTAGCAGCAGTACGTGCGTTTCATTTCCGTATTAATTAAAATTATGGATGACTTTCTCCTATTAATGATGGAGGTCATGGACCCCACTCATGGGTCGGGAAAATTTAAAAAAAATAATAATAATAATAGGTTCGAAATATTCGACAGTAATTTCAAGTGAAACAATAAAAAAAAAATTATATATAATTTAAATTTTATAATCTCTTAAGATAATTATATTTTTTTATGATTAAAAATAAGTATAAATAATATTTTTAAATAAAATTTACATTTGAAGTTAATATAATTCAATTAAAAAATAATAAAAATCATATCATATTAGAATGACACTAGATTTACATCACATAAGATTCTAACAAAGGGATGTTTGTTGATGTTGGGGGTTAAACCATAGTTATCAAGAACAGTGAAAAGAGAAAAAAAAGGAGAGCAATTCAAAAAAGTTGTAAAAGAGCCACGAGACTCAGACCTTGGTGGACCCAGCTGGCGGTTGAGGTGCGTTGAAAAGTAAGAGCGCGTGGACGTGGAGTTTACGTACTAAGAAGCCCAATGTGATATCGGCCCATGAGATGTAGTCCGTTGACTTTTTCTTCCCAGCAAGCCCATTACCAAATTAAATGTACGAGCCCACTATTGGCTCGGACCGGACTTTTTTCTTTTTCAGTTTGCACTAATTTTTTATATATAAAAAAATATATTTTATAATTAGTGTAATTAAAATAAATTAAAATTTTTATTTAATTTCATACATTGTTAGTCTTATTTGCAGAGGCGATAATTTTCCTTTATCGAGAGAAGTGAGGATGAAAAAATTTAAAAAAAAATTTCTGACAAAATTTTTTTATCATAAATAAAATAAACAGAGGGAGAGTAAACATAAACAAAGTATAATCTCTATTTTATTAATATGTTAAGTACATTTGTTTTAATAATCTCAAATACTCATTTTAAGTATATACTTTTAGATATATTGTACATGAATTATACTTAGATTCGTATATTTTTTAAAGACAAACTATACCTCAATTAATGTCTTTAATCTCTATATGTATACATTTTATGCGTACACATTTTGAATAAATATAGCCCACGAGTTTAATAAACTAACATATTTTAAAATAATAATAATATAATAATTTTCTTAGTATCGCATTAGTTCAAAAATAAAATATTTTAAATACTGTAAGTAATGAATGAATATTTGCGTGATAAATGAAGTTAAGAAGACAACTACAAATAGGGCAACTTAAATACAATTTTGAAAGTTTTATTAATATCCATTATGTATAAATATGATTTGAGTTATTTTAATTTTTATGTTCATAAAATATTGATTATTTAGTTAAATTGCAAATTTTAAAACAAATTATTTAGGCGAATATGATATTACATTATAATTTATAATTTTCTTTTATTAATTATCTATTTAATAAATTAAAATTAAGAATGATGAAAACAGTAAAAATATGATATTTTCATTACCAATCATAGAATTTAAAAAAACAACTTAATTAAAATTTAATCAGCATTAATCTATACATGCAATATTGAGTTTATTGGATTCAATTTCAAACAGAGATATTGGTTTGTAATTTTGTAGTCGATACATCCTATTATAATTAGGCTAATTAATTAACTAATACCGAACTTTTTTCGTTTGTGTGTTGCTTAATCATTTTAAATAAATTTTGAATGATCAATTTGAAAAGTACTCAAAAGTAAGTGATGAATTTCATAATTAAAACACATTTCATGAGAAGACAAAATTTACAAGTTTTAACTAATGCATCTTATTTGTTAGACTATTCCAACCAAATAATATATAATTAATACCAACTTTGAAATGTCTAGAAAATTTACAAACAAAAGTCCTCATATTTCATCCTTATAAAAATTATACCACCATTTTGAAAACCAATGCCATGAGTGCCCCATAACAACTTTAATGATTTTCTCTATTGAAAAGAAAGAAAAAAGCACAAACAATTTTTCTTTTTAATTTTAATGCAATATTTAATGTCATATTAGAAAAATAAAATAGTTAGTATTATTTATTCTAATAACAAATTATTAATTTAACTAAATAAAATATATCCATAAATTTTTTAAACTGAAAGATATTCAATGTGGATAATATATATTTCATTTAATAAACTCTAATTTAAATTATTTTGTTTCGAAACAAAAATATTAATAGTTGAGTTTTAATTTATTATGTGAGCTTACGTGAAAATTTCTGTGCATAAAAGATAATCAAGTTAATTAAATCTGTTTAAAATGATATGATAAGATTAATAACATTTTAGGCTGTATATATTAAAT
>NW_019014684.1:132776-150384 GCF_000150535.2 Carica papaya | reverse complement strand
TCCAGCGAGCGTGGACGGTACGGATCTGTTCTCTCATCAGGCACGATCAAACGATTTTGATTAAACGCGATGAACAATCCAAATTTGTTCATTCTTTAAACATGATCGTACAATCGATATCAAATCACGATGAATGGTCCAGATTTATTTTCTATTTAAATGCGATCGGACAGTCGAGATCAAACGTGATGAACCGTCCATATTTAAGAGAGACATGTATAAATATCTCACTTCACACCGAATCTAAACCCTAGCCGTCAGCCTCCCGCTAGAGAAGAAGAATCAATCACTGGAGAAAGGAGCCGACCGCCAACCCTCCGCTGCACCGGAGCCACATCTGATCGCTAAAAAATGTAAAAATTCTTTTATTCACTCAGAATTTGATTTTGAACACCCCCATGACCAACTCGGAGCAAAAGGAATGGTGGATGAGTCGAAAACTGCGGGTAAATTCCGGCGGTGCCGCCGTGAAAAAAATAAAAAATCTCATCTGATGAGCCCCTTCCCGTTTTCCGTTTCGTATGATTTTTCTACCATTGTGTTCATCGTTCTGTTTTTTATAGGTTGACCGAAGAAAAATACTCCGCCGCATCGAAAAATTTTACCGCTGGTAAGTTTTTATTTTTCGATTTTTTTCGTGCCAACCAATGCCTCATAACGTGTTTTCTTGTAGGAACATGTATAAAACCAGTTGAAATTGGCCAAAGCTGACCAAAAATGGGCAGGCCGAGGCAAACCACGACCGCGGGCGGCGATGCTGTCGCTGGAGCACTGTGGTGCCGCCGTGTCGGAATTCTGAAATTGGCAAAAAAAAATTTTTAACATTGATTTTGGATTTTTTTTATAGATATTTTTAGGTATGTGAAGCGTGTTTTAATCTCCATAGGAAAATTCAAGAAATCCGGGGACTGCCAATAGGCGCAGCTAAAAGTTCAGTATTTCGGACACCGATTCGGATAAGAATCTATCACCTTATTCCCTGTTATGGAATTGAAGTCTAATTATTAATAATACGGTATTTTGTGTAATTTAGAAAGTTTCAAAAATTAATTACAGATTACTAATGGAGCCAAAACTGGTTACTTATTATTATTTGTCCTGTTTAACTGATTGTTTGATTTTACAGCTTTAAATGCATGGTAACATACTGAAATTGGTAAAATGATTCAGTTCTGTTTCCTTAATGTATATATTGTTTGTTTTGCATTGATTTATGGTTAAATTATGAAACTGAAAATTAAATGTAAATAAAAAATTGATTGATTAAATAAATGAATGAATAGTAGCCTTAGTAGATATTCTGAGAGATGGTGGACGAACCAGGTATATATGAAACTCTACTGTGAACGTCGTCTCATACCGGACGAGTTATCGAAGATTTGTATTTTTTACACTCATACCATACGAGGTATGGGAACGGTCTATTTTACCATCATACCGAACAGGGTATTGAATGATAATATTATTGGCACTCATAGCGGACGGAGTATAAAAACAGTTGGTTAGTTGATAATATTAAATAATAGTTTACGCGTAGTGGGATATCTCTATAGACTCCTACGGATACCAATAATTAAATAAAAAAAGAAGTTTGTTATTTGTACTTATTTAAAAATGAGATTGAAATGTTATTTGAAAAAATCTCACAACGGTAAGCATGCAATAAATGATTTTACTTATAATAAATGAATTTACTTAAATTAAGAACTATATTTATTAGCTTTATAATTTTTACCAACTTTCATTTTCTATATCGGTGAGTAGTGTGATATTTTTACTGAGTTAGTGTAGCTGTCTCTCATTACTATTTCATATAAAGATGATCAAGACCCAGATCCCGATCAATTAGAGGGTTGTGAATAATTTACCACCCGGACTCTTTCAAGAGCTAGTGAAGGTTGTCATAAGATGTTCAGTTATTTACTTCTCGTTTATTTATTTTATTTTCATTTATTCTTTTATAAAGCACATTTCCGTATTCTTATTTAGTATTCTAAATTATTGTGTAAGAAATGTAAATTTTAAGTTTATTATTTCGCTTTCGTATTCAATTTATATATTTACCTCATTTTAAGTTCCGAACGTTACATTAAATCATATAATGAAACTATATTTATTTATCATCAGCTAAAGGGGAAAAGAAACAAAAGAATACTAGTGCGTCTTGTTGTTTCCTTTGTATCAAAAAAACAAAAGGAGCATCACAATAAAATAATGTCAACCACATGGACTATAAACCTTAATGGGGTTTAAACTGAGGGGTGTAATCCTAAAATACCAACAAAAATTTGGGCATTTTTTGTGAATTTAATAATTTGTTGGGCCTTCAATGGAAAATAAAGAAAAGTACAAAATCAAAGCAATATCAACTAAACATTTCTTTCTTCCTTCCAGAAGGAAAAAATAGGTGAAGATTAAGGGATCCGGGAGCCGGACGGAGGAGGAAGAAGAACAAGAAGAAAGAAACACAGAAGAACAAAGAAAAAACAAAGCAGTTATTACAGTTTCTTTCTTTCTTTCTTCCTGAAATCACAGATTGATTTTACAGAGAGAGAGAGAGTTAGTATGTTTTTTTTTTCTTTTTAGCTACTAAAAATAATAGCTATTAGTATTAGTCACTTGATTATTACTATTATTATCTCGCTGATTTTTGTGTGTTTTGATCTAGTTATTTGATAATTGATTATTTACCTTACATTTTGTTTCCCAACTTTTCTGTACGTCCATGGCTCCGCTTCTCATCTACTTCTCTTATCAGATCTGAAGACTTTTCAGGGAGAAACAGAAAAAGTATTTTAAATTTCAAAGTCTACACCCGCGCAGATCGATCGGAAAATTTAAGCACCGGAATAAAAATCCATGGATGATTTTCCGGGTATTTTAGCGAGGGATTTCGGGTTCAAACCACAAGGCAAATCGGCACCGATGGCACCCCCTCGTAATTCCCCATCAGGTGGTCTTGGCAACTATTCTTCTACCCCTAATTTCGGGCTCGGATCCTCTGCTCCCGATTTCACCCTATCGTCATCGGCCTCTAATCGGAGTAAGTCGAATTCGAACCCCATTTTCGACGATCAAGATGGCGGGGGGGACGGCTTACTATTCAACGACGTCTTCGGTGGGCCTCCCAAGTACGGTTCCGCCTCGGATTCTCGCACGACGCAGTCATCGACGGCGTTTGATTACGATTCCATCTTCAAGGACCGGGGAGCGCCGGCAGCATCTAAATCCTCGTCGATGCCGGTATACGACAAGCCGGTCTACGACGAAGACATCTTCGAGGGTTTACCCGGGGTGAAGAGTTCGTCGGCATCGGCCACCTCGGTTAAATACGAGGACGTTTTCTCTTCGATCTCGTCGCCTCCTACGTCTCGGCCGCGGAAGCAGGAAAATTCGGCTTTTGACGATCTGCTGGGCGGTTTTGGTAAGAAAGAAACCGAATTGAGGAAGACTGAGAAGAAGGAAACCTCAACGGCTTTCGATGATTTGATACCTGGCTTTGGTGGCGGCAGCTCAGCAACTGGCTACAGGTATTTTCACAATTTATTTTTTGATAGCTAAAACGAGGTCACATTGTGTTTATGCTTGAAACTGAGCTTTGATGAATTTCTGAAGTAAGTAGGTAATGTCAAGTTCTAGTTTTTATCAGATGCCGCACAAATGATTCTGCCCCAGATACTTTATTAGCTGACTTAGAGCTTTACCAAAGCAATATATGCTGGGTTAATTCTGGTTTAGTGGCATGGTTGCTTAATTTGAGCTTTTAGCGGTGACATAGTTTAAATGGCATCAGAATGAATTCTAGGAAGTTAATTAACGACTACTTTTCATGCATTTATATGTTTTCAACACCAGTCCGTCTGATACGTGAATATATATCAGATTCACTGTTGAACTCGAGACATGTAAGTATCAAATGAAGAGCTCTATATGTTTGGTTTTGGGAATTTTAAATCAAGTATGGATTATTCAAATCGTTCACTTGAATCTTTGTAATATATTACAATTAGGTTCATTTTTCACTCTATGATACCAAGATAGTAATTTGTTGTTAGTGCTACATGTTTAAATGCAAATATTTTCATGTCCATTTAGTTCTCTCTTATTAATATTTAAATGACTTTAACATATTGTTTGCAACATTTGAAGTGGGTTCATGTGATGTTTAGAAACTTTCACCTTCAATGATTAAATTTAATCTTCATATTGATCTTCAATAGTCAGATTGATGTGTCAAGTTTCTGGATCTTATGGTAAGCCCATGAAAGTCTATTAAATTTGTCTGTTCCTTGTGTCAATGAAATACATTGTAGCAAAATTAGTCTCTACCAGAAATACTTCATGAACTTATACAATTCGATATACAACTTTTTTCTTCGTCTTTTTTGTCCATACTGTTTTTTTCCTCCTCTTCTTTGAGCACGGAAGAGCTGTCCTTATTTCCTTTTATTTGTGAGAAACTGTTATTCCTAGTAGCCTGAAGCCTAACATGGAGTTGCTTATGAGAATAGGAAATAATTCACCAGTGTAATTAATCATGTTTTACTTGAAAAAGTTTAGTAGGATTTATAGCTTGCTCGGGTTTAAAGAAAAAAGTAAAAGTATGTGTATGTACTTGTGGGACATCTGGATTCTCTGCATTCTAGGTCCCTCAAT
The DNA here is from genome assembly GCF_000150535.2 of Carica papaya. The sequence goes on along the minus strand of NW_019014684.1, from coordinate 145,728 downwards.
TTCTTTCCATGAAAACTGGAAGCAGATGAGCGTAACTATTTTAAAAGGCCACTCAATTTCTATATTTGTTTACTTTCTATTGCTTACTTTTTTGTTTGTGCAACTATTGCACTTGCTTGTTCCTCAGTTGAATATCTCCTTTTATTTCACAGGTCAACTTCTGAGCCTAGTTGGTCACAAGAACCATCTTCTGATTCAAGTAAGACAGACCCCAAGATGATGGAAGACCCATTTGTGGTCTTAGAGTCAACAACATCTACCACAGCTCCTTCCTCAGGGTTGTTCACTGATCCATTGGAACATATTAACAAATTCAGTAGCTCTGGGAGCAGTAAAGCAGATCGTTCATCTCCACATGTAGGTGTATTTGATGATCTAGATCCTCTTGAAAATTTTGGAAAATCTAAACCTGAGATTAGTAAGAGAGGTCAGGATAAGAATCATCTAAGGACTGAAAGTGTGAGTGGTACACAATCTCCAGTTGAAAATTTTGAGAGCCACTCTCAAAAGAAAGTGCCTGTTAATGCTTTTCAGGATTCTTATCAAATGCCATTTGATGTGTCCTCTGTCTCTGGTGGACAAGCTGCTTCTCCATACATGAATGGCGGTCCAAATGAGACGAATTCACAGGTCAATACAACTCCAAGGTCAGATGAGTATTTTGAGTCATCTGATGATGTCTGGCTTACCGTGTCAGAGGTCCCTCTTTTTACACAACCTACCAGTGCTCCACCACCTTCAAGACCTCCCCCTCCAAGACCAACCCGATCTTCGAAGTCAGATGCAGGTTCTGTTACTTCTACAAATACAAGAAAGAAGATCAATGAGTATTCGTCCTTCCAGAATTCCACTCAGTATCCATATAGCCCTAATTCTGTCCGTGCTTCTACAAGGGACCCTGTGGCATCTCAAATAGATGAACTTGAGGATTTTGGTATGGGTAGGACTCAAAATAATATTAATGAATATGCTGATGCCTTTTCTGGTGAAGATATGGGTACAAATTCTATGGCTGCTGCATCTGCTGCCGCCATGAAAGAGGCCATGGATAAAGCAGAGGCCAAATTCAGGCATGCCAGGGAAATGAGGGAGAGAGAGTATTTAAAGACTACTAGAAGCAAAGAAGGTGTTCAATTGGATAAAGATGATTCTCAGGAAAGAGAACTTAGAGAAAAACAAGAGAGATTGGATCATGAAAGGCAACAAAGGGAAAGGGAGGAGGAAGAGAGAGAACAACAGAGGAGACTTGAGAAAGAGAGGGAAAGAGAGGAGAGAGAAAGAGAGCAAAGAAGGCTTGAGAAAGAACGGATGGATAGGGAAAGGGAATTGGCCAGGCAAGCAGTGGAAAGGGCTACTAGAGAAGCACGTGAAAGAGCGGCAGCTGAAGCACGTGAAAGGGCAGCAGCGGAGGCACGAAAAAGAGCTGAAAAGGCTGCTGTCGAGAAGGTAGCTGCCGAAGCTCGAGAACGTGCGGAAAAATTTGCAGTTCAGAGAGCTCAAGCAGAAGCTCGTGAAAGGGCAGCAGCAGAGGCAAAAGAAAGAGCTGAAAGGGCGGCAGCAGAAGCAAGAGAAAGAGCTGAAAGGGCTGCAGCAGAAGCAAGGGAGAGGGAAGCACGGGAGAGAAATGAAGCACGTGTTAAGACAGAACGAGCTGCAGTAGAAAGGGCTGCTGCAGAGGCTCGGGAGAGGGCAGCTGCCGAGGCTCGAGAAAGAGCTGCCGCTGCAGCAAGGGCAAATCAACAAAAGAATGAAAATGATCTCGAATCATTCTTTAGTATGGGCTCTCGACCAAGCAGTGCGCCTAGGCCAAGGGCCAACTCTTCAGTGAGAACCTTGGGCTGGAATCTCTCTTTTCAAGTTTGAAGTTGTTGCCATAGATTCCACAGTTACACTTCACTCTATTTTGGTTGCAGGATCCTGTATTTGATACCCAGAGTAAGGGAGGCCCTGAAGCAGCTCGCAGAACATCTGTTGGCACCTCAACTAGCATGAGGAAAGCATCTTCAACTGCTAATATAGTCGATGATCTATCTTCAATTTTTGGAGGTACTAATATTTGTGAGACGTGATTAGTGTTGCATATGTAGTTTTCATCTCATTGATTTGTTAAATAAACTGAATTTGTTACCTTTGTTAAAAGCTGCTCCATCCCCAGCTAGAGAGTTCCAAGAAGTTGAAGGGGAAACTGAAGAAAGACGAAGAGCCAGGCTGGAACGTCACCAAAGGACACAGGAGCGGGCTGTATGTTTCTATTTAACACCATTTTACCTATCTTTTCTTATCCTGTATAAGGGAACGAAAGTGCATTACATGCTGCATTAAGTGTAAAAATTCTGTGCATGGTTGCCTTTTCTCTCAAATTATAAATACTGGATGATATGTTCAGGCAAAGGCTCTGGCTGAGAAAAATCAACGTGATCTCCAAGCCCAAAGAGAACAAGCTGAGAGACATGTAAGTTGGTTCTGGATAGCATTTTTCCTTTCTCTTGGTATTTCTTCTCTACCCTGCTGCCTTACTGTTTCTTCCGTTTCTCCTGAAAGTAGGATTCTGTTATTGTGCTTTAATGATTGTGGTTCCCAGCTGTTCAGGTTTCTTGCTTCAGCTCCACCACTAACTAAAATATGTTCTAGAGTATCTTTTTTTTTTCTAAATATAAACAGTAAAGTATATTACTATAGGGACCAATGAGGTGTCGATGTACAAAAATTTACATGTCGATCAAATTATCCACAAGGTTCGATAAATCTTCTAAAGAATAAAAAAGATGATCCTGTATCAAAAAACCAAGGGTTTGGATTCTAAGTATATAAAAACCATCAACATGAGTAGTTTATGAGGCATAATGCCCAATAACTAGTTCAAAGAAGATGGTACTTTATGAGGCATTAAGTTATACGTGTGTGGGTATCGTAATTTTGATTATTTTATGTTAAAAAATAAATGTGTATCTGTGCAGAAAGTATCTCATGAGTTATTAATTTCTTTTCTTAGGGTAGAATTGAAAAACTGAATCAATATTCAAGTTTGGTTTATGGGAGTTTATGCAAATTTGTCCTTGGATGGTGTTTTGACTTTCTGTTGCGAATGTCATTGTGGCTTGAAATGTTAGTTATCTTAGCATTTCTATGTTGCAATTACCACTTTTTAGAAATGGTGGTGTGAATCTTGGTTCTAATAGAACTACTTTTATTTTGTCAAACCACTAGCTACTTATAAAAGTAAAAAGTGAATATTTCTACCACTAAATAGTCAACATTTTTCTTTTGCTCCTTGTATAATATGCATGTAGATGGGTAATGAGGAATGATTACTTAGGGAAACTGTATGTTTGTTGGCAGTGTCCTTTTTTGCAGTTAGACAAAAGCGCTCTTCTCTTCTCATTCTAAAAAACTTGCATAAAGGGATAACCTTTTATGAAGGTCCTCATGTATCGGGATTTCTTTTACTGGGATGAAAAAAAAAATTGAATTGTTGCTTCTCGTATTTGGATGTTTAAGAAGTAGACAAAAAATGAATAACAAAAAGATTTCTATCCCATGTCATGATGGGGAATGGGCCTGAGTACGTCCTGATTTGAGGCATGGATCTGGGCATGACCTGGAACGGAGTCCCGGCATGACTTGACTTTGGGGATACTCCTGCCTGGGGGGAAAAGCTAAGCAGGTTCTAGAATACTGTCCTAGCATGGTCGAGCCTGGGCACAGTCCTGCCAGAGACATGTTCTTCCTTTGGACACCACTCCTAGCTTTGTCCTCGACCGACTCAGTTGGTTTGTCTCGCAGCGTCATTAGAACTCAAAATTTCTTTGCACAAAAAAAATACTGAGAATGGCATGTCGGTTACATGCCCCTATTACTGTTAATGCTAAAATGTTAAGGAACTTGAGTGCTCTTTTGCCGCGTTGTTGAGAGCTTCTGTCCATTATCTTATTCCCCTTCTCCACTAAAGAGAAAGCACAAAAAAAAATTGTTGATTTTCTTATCTTATGTATCTGTTTTTGTACTCTCAGTATTAAATATTTGTTTTGATGTCCTCTTATTGATTGGAAATATATTTGTGAAGAAAGAGTATAGCACTGAATTATTACGATCTTTTTTCTTTAGGAAAATAAAAGATTGTGAAAACCAACCTGTTCTTGAAAACTTTTTTCCAAAGCCTTCAGAAGTGCCTACAAATCATAAAACTTCCAACCTCGTATTCATTTCCCCAATAGAATTAAAAGTGTTCTATTTGTTTCTTAGGGAAGATGGTAAGGATATGAGAGAGAGAGAACTGATAATTTTTTCATGCGAAAGAGGGATCAGGGGTTGGTTGGCTGGGAAGAGGAATAGTAAAAAATAGTTCATATGCTCGACTTGTACTACAGAAGGTTTTATGCCCGAAAGGGGATGGATCAGTATTTCGGTTTGACCCCATTTTCTCTTGTTAATGGACTCTCCTTTTTTTTTCTTTATCATCTTTTAGTTGCACAGTATTTAATGCTGATTCTACTTTCAGAGGATTGGTGAAACTCTGGATATTGAGATCAAGCGTTGGGCTGCAGGGAAGGAGGGGAATTTACGTGCTCTGCTCTCAACATTGCAATATGTACGTTTTGTTATTTATCTTGTATTGTGTATCCTCTGTCGTATTTGGTTTACTTGTTTGCTAGACACTTTCCCCCTGTATTACTACTTTGATTACAAATGTATTTATATGCTTTTTAGTCTCCCAAAGTTATTTCATAATAATGATTTCTTTAGGTTTTTCTGATTTACACCTTCATTTGGAAGTTTTTTTATTTAATTTATTGGGTTTTCTTTGGAGAAATAAAGAAAAAATGAAGGATAATTATTTTGGTACGGAGGGAGTATAGCTTTGCTGTGATTATCTTTAATCTAATTTAACTATGAACAGGTGCTTTGGCCAGAGTGTGGTTGGCAGCCTGTTTCTTTGACTGATTTGATTACCGCTGCATCCGTTAAAAAAGTTTATAGAAAGGCAAACTTATGTATTCATCCTGATAAAGTGCAACAGAAAGGTGCCAATCTTCAGCAGAAATATATCGCTGAGAAGGTGTTTGACTTGCTTAAGGTACATTTTTTGCTTGAATTTTTATATCATTTAAACATTACCATAAAGGATGTTGTTAATAAGGCTTCAATCATGTTGATCATTACTTTTTTGCATGTCCATGAGGTGGATTTATTTTTCCTTGCCTTTACCTGTGGAGAAATGTACTGGTTAGCTGGTCGTTTTTACCCTGAATAAAAGTAGTTAAGGTTTGGTGGTCGAATAGGATAGGACATAGTGAGCTAAGGATTTAATTTATGTTTAGGGTGGTTGATTAAGGAGATAAACAGGATAATGCAATTGTCCATAATACTCTTATGTTCGCTATTACTATGGAATTTTAAAATGTAGTAGTATAATAATAATAGATAAATGCCTGCTGCCTATGACATTTGATCTATGGTTTATAAATTATTGGGTTTAAACTGGGTTGTGGCTGGGAGTGTGAGGGAGGAGTTGTGGACTTGGGATGGGGTGTGTAAAAAGAACAAATTGTTACGGTTAATTCCACTTTCTATTTTTTGGGTTGTTTGGAAGGAAAGAAACTTGAGAGCTTTTGAGGGTATTAAGAAAGATTTTACTGCTATTAGAGATACTTGGATCCACTCTTTTGGTTCTATGCTTTTGGGTCATGATATTAGAGAGCTTGAGGATTTTGTAGCTGTCTTTGATCTTTTGATTGACTTGTAATTACTTATATATGGGTGTACCCACTTGGTACTTTGTTAATAATACTGTCTTACTTTTCTTTTTAAAAAAAAGATAAATGCAATAAATTTAATATTCAAAATTTTTAAGTGTAATTTTATTTTTCAAGAACAAAATTAATTTTTAAGATTATATTTTTAAAATGAAGTATGTTTTAAGGGGAAAAAAAACTGTCCTGGCTGCTAATCGCACTAGAGGGCTGCTGTCAAATGCTTTCAGTTTCTGGCAAGACATGCCTCCACGACCAGCAATTTGACAAAACCAATTCCACCACACAGTGGTTCCCGATGGAGGATGTGTTGGTCTCCAATGAAGGGTGTGAAGATTTCTGGTGGCTGAAGGGATGGTGATAGAATATGGTGTTCTATAATTAATTTGAGCATAAAGGGTAGATATGAAACAGGAAAAGAAACTAGAGCATAATATAGTCTTTACTACTATTCTTAAAAAAAAAGGTATTTTCTAGTCAAACCCAGGCGGGCAATAGTTATTCGCTATTATCACCCTGGAGGCTGACTGGAGTGCTGGCTTTCCCTTTGCAGGGGAGATGAACTTCCTAAACACCAAGTGAGGTGTGTAAAATTTTCTTAACCATCCTACCCGGTGTGATTGGTGGGGCTTAGAATCTAAGTACCACAAAGGTGGAAAGAATTACCTAGGGTCTAATTGTTGTGAGGCAAGTTTGAGATGAAATGTGAAAATGTAATGTAAATGAATATATTTTAAGATAATTAACGAGGATTCTCTTCCATGGAGAATATTGTTGCTTGTCAAAATGCCATATGTGTGCTGTTTACCCTATTGATATTTAACCGTTTCTTATCATTATGTTAAATTAGGAGGCCTGGAACAAGTTCAATTCAGAGGAGCTTTTTTGAAATTTTCTGGTTATTCTCCTGCGAGTTGGTTGGCAAGTACACTATTCCTTGGGGTGGAAAATGTTTGATGGCTATGGCAGATCAATTCTCTCATCTGCTGTGATTGTACGCTCTGATTGATCCTGCATGGTATAGGCTGATTAAAGGGCCTAAGGAGCTTCTTTTGTAGCTGCTGAGATGACGGGCATCGGGAAGTGAATTGTCTTGGAGGTTGCTGTAAATTAAAGGTTCCTAGCTTTTGCATCCTGAAGTTGGAAGCTGTTGTTACATTGTTGGTATAGAGTATTAATTTGGCACGAGCGGGACATCTACTCAACAGAATATAAGGGGATTTTTTCTTTTGTGTTAATTCTTTTACAGTACTTATTATGTGGTTTTCTTTTCCCCTTTTCCATCATATATTCAATGCGTACGGTGTTTGTTGATATCTAGACGCACTATGAGCTCTGTATGATTGTTGCATTGATGACTTGTCTTCAATGATTCAAATATATAATTTTTTGTTTCATGTTAGTTAAGATTCAATCTTAAAGATTTTCCCATTTCTTTGCTTAATGCTCGGAACAAAAAAATTGCTTTATTGTGGTAGAAAAAATTTCTTCTGTTGGGGAATGTGATTGGGTTGTTCCAATTTGATTTACTGGGTTAATGTTTATGACACTGGGGATTTTGGGGGGAGGGGACAATGATATTGGTCAAGAACTGCATTTGCATCAGGTTCGAAGGAATATCTTCCTTCCCAAATTCAACCCCAGTAACAGCACATCAGAAATTATCAGCAAGGGGAGAAAAGGGGTGGGATGAAATTAGCAAGCTACATTTTAATATCAGAAGTTAATGGGAGAGCCTTAATAGGATTATGACTTACGACCACTGCATTCCACAATAATAGATTGAAACCCATATCCTTGGCGGCAAGAATCAAGTCAGGACGGATTGCTCTGGCTTCAGCCACCTCTAAGTAAGAAGAGCCATCACAGCACTTTGCTGCATGGAAACACACTAATCTAGGAGAATTCTGGAGAATTACGCCTGAAGCAGCAAGCTAAAATTAGGCCCCGATGAACCAGTATTGAGCATTGAGTTTCACATAAGCATCTGTTTCGGAGATGGTTTCAAAGTAGTTGAACTAATGTTGAAGGAAAATTCTAGCAAGTGCTCTGCTAGACTGGCATCATTCTTTTTTCAGTAAGCTACAAAGGGGTCGTAATTCTCAAACATGAATTTTCAAACACTTCCAGCAAGTTCATTATGCAAGAGTGAATTTTATTTAACATAACAAATAACCTTAAAAGATTGGGAGGGTAACAGATAATCTATCATCGGTGGAATGGCAAGTGAATTCCCTCGCGGTCAGGGAGCAAAATCTGAACAATGATCTGCCTCATGATGTTCCCACGAATAATTTGATACCTGATCAGCAACCAGGAAACACTGAAAAGATCAGGATGTTTTTTTTATCCCAGCCGAAGAACAAGATTCTGGCTATTTCCTTTGTTGATGGCAATTCGCAACTGTGAATACAAGCTTACAGACATTTATTTGCTCTTAAGTAATTAAAATACTAACCAAGTATAAATGATTAGATTTTTTCACATTAATTAATTATAATAAACTAAATAATTAGAAATGTTTTAATTAGCAATATCAAAGCCCACGTTCTATTCCATTTTCCAGATGTTCTAATACACTTCCCGGCAATGGATAGAGGGCAGGAGTATTGTGAAGGAAACTGTGTTTTCCCATCGTTTGTATTTGTACGGATCCCCGAACTAGGTGACCAACCAGTGTGGAGCTACTGAAAGTACTGTTTTGGAAATAAGTGAAAAATGAATTCATAATACTAGCAGGAAAACTAAAGAATTTCCTTCAAAGAAAAAATAAAAGGAAGAGCTATACGATGATCTCAAATATACTGCAACCCTCACAAAATATGTACAATGCAGTTATATTAAAACGAGTCTCAATACAAAACCGTGGTTTCAAACTGCAGCCCTTCTCAAAATGTTCTGCAAGAGCTTCTGCCAATCGGTCCCTCAAAGCATCCAAGTTTACCTGAAACAGTAATCCAAGGCATGCATTTTAGCCAGCCAAATAAAATAATCAATATCGCCTGCCTACATGTCCATTAACAACATACTATACAGAGCAACACATAAACCAAATAAACCCCAACCAGTGAAGACATGAAAAACTAAAATAAAGAACTAAATTGCATAGATTAACTTTCTTCGTATTTTTGTGGCTAAGAAACCAAGATAAAATCCTAGCTAGAACAAACAGCTTGAAGATCATAGCCTGCAAGTTAAACAGGGAAGCACTATAGCAAAGAAAAAGAACACTCTAGCTGTCAACCAGGATCATCACTGCCACAGAAAAGGCTTCAAACGCAGTATAACAATCTTCACACTAGGGATTCTCGTAACCAGAAATTTTCCTATTTCAGAGACCGAAACCTTATTGACTGAAAACAGAGCAAGAAAAAAGCATGTATATCGAGTATCTAGTCAGAAACTAAGAGGTATGCACTGATACTTCAGGAGACAATATTGATTGATGGTTAATAGTAAACATTCAAATAGATAACTCCCAAGAGGGAAGTAAAAAAGGGAATCCAACAGAATATAGAAAGTGGTTAGCAGGCAACAAAATAAGATAATAAGATCAAGTGGAGATAGTGGCACCTCATTGTCTTTGTTGAGCTGAAGTTCACAAACAGTGCAAAAGATAAGCCGATGGTTCTCTTGCAACTCTCCTCGCTTACAAATGGGACACCAAGTCTGCTTATGTACCTAGCACAGACATCATAAAACATCATTGCCCTCAATAAAGTATACTGGATCTAAGAAAGAAGTTTCAAATATCTTCCACTGTGTGATATTGAGACATGAAGCATGAACGGAATCTATTCAGAAGCAAATACTGAAACTTTATATTCTAATGTATCAATAGACAAACAATACACTTGAGTTCTTGAATTACTGTCTGACATTTCAATCCTTTCAAGTCATCTTATGATTCTTGATGATAAACATTAACCACCATTCCTCCAAAAAAGGAAAAAGAAAAGGAGTTTATACTTTCAGTATGACAAAGATATTCTACAAAGACATAGGAAGTAAAAGTGCAAAGGTAACTAACTTTTCATACTCGACTACACTTGCATTAAATTGCAGTGGCAGTCTGACCTAGACAGGCTACAGACAACTTAACTTTCAGGAAGGAAGAGTAGGAAATAGAACCTTCACCTGAACTGAGAATACGTTACATAGAAGTATCTCTTGCTTCTAAATAAGACATCTCTCTATGATTTATTTATTTATTCTGTTGGGGGAACGGTGGAAGGTTGGTGTGTTATATCATGTTCCAACTGAAAGTTTATTTTTCTTAAATGTGTGATAATAGATGTATCACACACACTTGTCTAAGATACTGGTGAAAAAATCTTTGACTGCAGGAAAACCTCCTTACCTGCTCATCATTCAATTGCATATTCTCATAAACCGCACGAGCCAAGTACTCATCTTCTTCATCTTCCCAAGTTCCAACCAGATTGTCTGGTTCTGCAAAGAGGGAAAGGAGAAATTTAACTTCATAAAAACTACTTCAACCTGATAATCTCCTAATAAATGCTGATAACGATTGATGAATGCACTAGAGCTAAAAATCTTTTTGGTCATTAGATCATTTTGAAAATTCCTTGCTCTACCCACTGGCTAGTATCTTTCTTTCTTTCTTTTATTTTTTTTAATTTTTTTTTGTAAAAAGTAATCATGTTTCACCTTTTCTTGTTGGTTCTGCTCCCAGATCCTCATAAAATATCCGTTGCATTTCTAATAGTATCTCTTCACATTCACCTTCATGAGCACTATGAAGGCCATCATATTCCCATAACATATCGTCAGTATGAGGGGTTGAAGTAGAGATTTCCAAACATTCTGCTAATGAAGAATCCTTGATCTTTTTCAATTCATCAGAAACAATATTCTGGAAAGCAGACTTGATCAAATCCTGAAATCAGCAAGAATGAATGAATAGGTTACTTCATGATTTTGTGAAGAAAATTTACATCAACGAGACCTGAATGACAAGGAAAATAAGAAAAAAATTAACCACTGAAAATGAGCAACCAAAGGAAAGAGAGCAGGGCATGCACCAAGAACCACAGTTTATGCAGACTCCATTTCTAATACCAAGAAACACTAAGTTCTGGTTGGTTCAATTTCTATCCTAACCTTTTTACTTATTTGTCGAATATTTTTTATATGTAACATTCATGTTTTAATAAATTCCAGTTTTACCTTGAATCCCTTTGGAGATGAATTTCTAATTCTTACTTGATTAGGTAGGAAAAAACCATCATCTCTAAAAAATGTTAGGAATAAAACTGATTTAAATATAAAAGCATGATGAATTCTATATAGGAAAAAAATTGACTTTAAATATAAAAAACATAACAAATTCTATATATCAAGCATGTTCTAGCCATTAAGTAAATATTTTGAATGAGAGTTGAATCAAACTGGCTGGAAGAGTGTGAAAATTAAAAAACAAACAGAAAGTTACATACAACTACAAACCTAAGTAGGCGTATCCCCAAGTCAAAAATCATTGTTAGGAAGAATGCCATCTGATATCAGCAAAAGAAATGGTTGTATGATCTTAATGGGCCTCTGGTTTAACTCCTGAACGCTGTCCTGTTCCTTAGTTATAAGAATATTCATGGTGTATACAGTTGGATTATATTTTCAATAATCAAATAAATTTGACTCCTATCTTGTTGTTCTTTAAATAACATTTAACTCCCGTTAGGTAGAAATAAAAAATCCACTTACCTCGAATTAAATTAAAGTATTAATTGATCTCAATTTCATTCAAACCTTAAAGAGTGGGAAGAAATAATAATGCGACAAGCTATTCAGTATACTAGCTTAAAAATTCATCTCTGAGAGAAATGTAACTCGAGATAGTTTTCATTCAACTGCATTGTCAGCAAGAATAGCCCATGCAGCCATGGCTGAGCACACTAGACGATCAATTACAAAACAGATAAAGAGAAAGAAATTGGTATTGATGTACAAAGCAAATAGTTGGCAAGATAAGAACCTTATGATCTAGAGATTGAGAAGTCGGCGACCTCATTTTCCAAAGCAAACTTGTCCTATCCTCTCGAACCCTTCTGTAACAGTTTTCTCTTAGCTACATCAACATTCCAACAACATTTGAATCAATAACCGCGCACAGCGGAGATTTTAATTATAATGAAAATAATTCAGTGGAAAGTTAACCACTAAAAGTAAAAAAAACATCTCAGTTATCTCAAAAATAAAAACCAGAAAGCGAATATCCACGATAAAGCAAACAAGTAGCAACAGCACAGCAGACCAATTTCATATCAAGAATGCCAAAGAAATTGCATCTTGAAGTTCGGAAATGACCAATATGTTTGAAATTCTCTTAGTCAGAGAAAACAAAAACAACAAGAATTGAAGAGAGAGAGAAATTAGAAGGGAAGAGAGGAACCTTGTCTTTCCATATTGAATACTTGTTAAAACGAGACTGGTTTTTAAGAGAAAGTCGGTTTTGGTTTTGAGTCTTGCCTGCGCCATATTTATTCATTCCGTCGCTTCCTGTCTCAGTTTCCTCCATGAGAGCGACGCCAACAACAGAAATTGGGCGTGCAGACAGAGGAATCAGAAAAAGGAATGCAGAGAGGTGAAGCGTGCCAGAGAATTCGTCGGCAACATGGGCTTTTCTCAATTCCTTGATGGGCTTGGTTTTGGGCTTTCATTCGGCTTTTAGAATAATTTTCTTTTTAATTTGTGTGAATAGTATTTAATTTTAAAATTTTTATGCCTGAAATATAATTTTGTTCACTACACAAATTAGTATTAAAAAATATAATAATAATAATACAAAAAGTAAAATAAAAATGATATTAAGTTTAAAATTTTTAAAATATTTATTTATTTATAAGACTTATAAATAATAAAAACTAAAAATAAAAATGAAAGACGGTTTTAAAACTAACGGGAGGGTTTAAAAAAATGAAGGTTGACCCAAAAACCCTATTGGGGATCTTTTGAGAAAACGGCGGCGTGTCACAAGTTGGATGACGTATAGGATGAGAGAGGAGATATTTTAGAGGGACAGTCAGTGAAGGAAAAAAAACAGGCAAACCCCCTGACCCGAGATATAAAAATGAAGATAAAACCCAAAACCCTACTCTTTCCTGTAAAATCTCCCCACTAAACCCTGTGTCATTCTTTGTTGCTATGTCCTCTCATTTCACCACATACAAGCTAATCCAGTA
>NW_019014684.1:116716-132585 GCF_000150535.2 Carica papaya | reverse complement strand
TTTCCCCTATGTTATGACCTTTCTATCTGATTTCTTATTCTTTATCCTTTTACTGGTTTTCTAAGAAACTGTTGTTTGATTGGATGAACTTCGCAGTATGTTTAAGAGCGTTTGGCTCTTCTGCGCATGTGCAATTTGAGTTAATTAAGTTAAACAAAGTGGATAAGGAGGGACGTATTCAAGTTAAAAAGAAGAGGGTGGACAGTGAAAATGAAGAGGAAGACGCCACTTCAGCTTCAGACCCTTGAGGATTTCTATACAGGTGCACAGCTTTGTCTTTATATGCAACCCTATTTTTCCTTTTTTGTTTTGATATCTGTTTTAAGAACTTGGATTAATCTGGAATAGACTTCCTTTTTTGTGGGTTTATTCTTGTTTATGTCTGGCATGAATAATAATGAGAAGAATAGCCTTCTTAAAAAAATTAGAAACCGTTTTGTTCTCTTCATGTTGCCAGTATTTTCTTGAAGCTCCAGATTCCCCTGGTGCTTAACCAGGAGTGGCTGAAGCTCCCAGGTTTACTTGCAAAAGATTTCTTGTCATTATGAAAGGACAAAAAAAATTAAGCTATTGCCCTGTTTCTGCTTTGAAATCAATCCATAATAAGGGAGAAAAAGTGCCGGAAATTAGGAAATGATTTTGTTTATAGTTCTTTTCTGTGATCAACATACAATTTAGCTGCTGTATAGTATATTCATGTCATTATCTAAGGTGGTGGTGTTCCATGAATACAGAGGAAAACTATCCCACACAAGAGGCGATGCAAAGCTATGCTTCAGCTTTGGGGTTGACATCTAAGCAAGTTCGAGGATGGTTTATTGAGAGAAGGAGAAGGGATAAAAGGGATAATGAAACTGATAGATCGAAGACTAAGACCTTGTCTTCAAGATACGAATGTACATCTACGAGGAAAGAGAGCAGTATCAACAAGAGAGCAGAAAAAATTATTCTTCAAGATTTATTAACTCCGGGCTACATTTTGAAAAAGTTGTTTCGTAAGGATGGTCCTCCGCTTGGAGTGCAATTTGACTCTCTTCCTTCAAAAGTATTTCATCAAAATATGGGTGTGTTGCTTAATACTTCCACTTCTGTTGCTTTATTAGACTTTCTTAGTGGCATGAAAATTGCTTTTAGTATCTTTAGTGTGGTCATAATCACTATGTCACTGCTGGTTCTTCCAAATAAAATTAAAATATTGTAAAGGTTGGCTTTCCTAGGTTGGTAGACGAGAGTTATGGGCCTGGTTGGGAAGTAGACCATGTAAATCCAGGAAATGATTCTTTACTCTTATTTTATGTGTACTTTTTGTGTTATTTTGAGAGAGAAAAAAAAGAGTTTTTTGATAGCAATTGCTCTACTTTTCATAGAACTAGAGATTTTTGTTCCAAACCTGAGTGCCCTATTTACAGGGTATCCTATTCTAGATGGTGAGTGTTTGGTTGACCTCATAGACATGTTGGTTTCTGATCTTCTGTAAATCCATTATATATGGGTGGTACTGTCATAGTGCCTAATAAATTGATCCATCTTATTCCAAGATAAATTTCTCCCTTATCTTGAGATGGAAAAATAAAAGAAAAAGCAGTTTGCTTCCTGATATGAGAGATTTTTTGCTTTGTGTTAAGTCATTGGGAAATTGCAGGCTTGTGACAGATAGGAGTGACTGGTATAGTCTTTGTGATTGTTCCAATATTTATTTTAAGGAAGAGCTTTAGAATGAATGTGAAAGAATGAGGAAGAGTATGTTTTCTATTTGATATTTATGCAGTTTCCTGTGCAGCATGTTCAAATGAAAATTGCTCTATGACAGAGATTTTAAATATCTTATACTTTTTTGACGCGTGTAGATTCTAGAAATTCTCAAGCTTCGTATGAAGAAAAACAAAGGGCAAAAAAAAGGAGAAAGGTAATGGAAGTGTCTTTAACTGTTTTCACGGCCTTCTTTCTGTCTGAGTCTTCTCAGCTTTGACAGTTATTTGTACTTATTGTTATGCCTCCTTTTTATCTTATTTAAGTTTTAACGTGCCTTGTTTTCCAGGTTTCTAAGAAGAGTCTTCTTGATTGTCAGGATTGCAATGAAAAGGCAGCAGGGAATAAACATGGTATGGGGAAAGGCTTGATGACTGTTTGGCGAGCCGTAAATCCTAATGGTGGAGATCCCCCTCCTGGTTTTGGTTGGTCTAGTAAACAAAACACAGATTTACTGCAAATATCAACTCCAATATTGCCTAAACCCCCATTGCGGAAGAAAAGACCAAGACAGCTGGCGTCCATATTGGTTAGTCATTTAGCATTACATTCGGGAAATTGAACTTATGTTGATTTCTTCCCTTCAAAATATCAGATGATGCATCCATGTATTCCTTAATTAAGTTGTCTCTCAGTGGCTTCGTTCTAAATCATTTGCTTTTTACAGAAACAGAAAAGACTAGAAAATAAATTGCGGGAGAAGAGGAAGCCTCCCATTAAAAGGAGAGAGGTAAATGTAATATTTTTGGTTGCTTTTTTTAAATCACTTTAGTTGAGCTGCAGAATAGCATAAACTCACTCCTTATCTGACAGGTAGGATTTGATAAAGATAGTCTTAATCTTTCATGCAAAGAAAAATGTGAACTTGCTCTAGATGGAGAGGTACGCAATTTTTGCCAGGATCAATCTGCAATGCTAGTGGATGATGAAGAGTTGGAAATGAGAGAGTTACGTGCAGGACCAAATCCACTGACATGTTCAGATCATCTTGGTGCCAGTGGATTGCGTGGTTGTTCCCTTTGCAGAGGTTGGTTTGATATTAATTTAGAAGACACAAAAGATGCATACATTGGTTTGTGAGTGTCTCTGGTATATTTGGTTCCTTTTATCACAACCTTTTTTTATAATTTTCCAGACTTTCTGGCTAAGTTTCCCCCAAACAATATAAAGATGAAGCAGCCATTTGGTTTGCAGCCATGGGATTCTTCTCCAGAGACTGTAAAGAAACTGTTTAAGGTGTGTACAGCTTTTAGTTGGTTAAGGATCTTCTAATTCATCTGTTTCTTCTGCAAATTTAAAATACATCATTCACAAAAGATTTTGTGAATCAACTCTTTGTTTCTGCAGGTCTTTCATTTTCTTTATACTTACTCACTTATCCTTGGTGTGTGCCCCTTCACGCTTGATGAGTTTGCTCAAGCATTTCATGATAAGGTTATTTCTGATGTTCTTTTTCTTTCTATCTTGTCCTATAATGTATCAGATTTATTTTTTTACTTATTTTTCCCTCCTGTCATGAGTAACATTAGGTTAATGTTTGTTGATTTTTTTTTTTTTTTGGGTGTTTGTGCTCCTTTGTTTATATATGCTACAGGATTCGTTGTTACTTGGGAAAATTCATGTGGCCCTTCTCAAGCTGCTTTTGCTAGACGTTGAAATGGGACTCAGCAGTGGGATTTTCCCTAATTTGAGTGTTTCTTGCAAGTTCCTTGCCTTACTTCACTCGGTGAGTACATAACTGTGCTTATCAAAGCATCTTATTAAGAGTTTCTGTCAATAAAATGGCAAATGATATTGATTTCTGCACGCATGTTTCATTCAAGTTGCTAAATCTTTTCCCATGAAATATGAAGCCATTGTATGCTATCAAAGTTCATTGTTTTGCATGTATTAATGGGCCATGCTAGCTGCAGCCTCCAAAGGTGTCCAGAAGGCCCGAGGCTGATTCCAATGTTCATAAGTTGGTTTGAGATAATGGCCAATTGTGAGATGTTTAGTTGTGCACCATGGATCTTTAGAATTATATTTCCTTGTAGTGCTGATGTTGTTTTATTTAAGTTACATAACAGTCTAAGTATATTTGGGTGATTTTCTAATTTTGCCATTGTAGTTTGGGTAGGAGTTCTAGTCATATCTATTGTAAGTTTTAAATAGTAGTAAGATTTTATCTTGTTTAACATGAATCTATAGTTTAAATTCTGTTAGTTTCAAGTTGTAGTTAGGCTAGGGGTAAATTGGATTTTGTAAATACTGTTGTAACTTTCAAAGAGAGGACTTTACTTGTTGAATTCTTTAACCCATTTATGCTAATTGTAATTTTGTGAAGTAATCTTAATTTATGAAGCAATCATTCTCAGGTATGTAATCCCAAAATATCTGGGTATATTATCTAGGTTTGGGCATTATTCATCTGATATTGGTATTCCCAGTGCGGTTCACATTGCCTGGAAAACACCACAATAAGGAGGCATCTTTTCCCAATTAGTCTTACATCATACATGTCATGGAGTGAGGGTATGTTATGTGTTTAATAAGACATAACCCATAAAGTGAAACGATTTGAATATTTCAAAGGGATTCTGTAGTACATGCATTAGATCTTGTTCCGGGTTGGATTACTAGAGATGAGAAGGCAGAGCACCCAGCCAGGATTTAACGTTCTGAGAATTCAAGCAACTTGTCTATGCAACAATGATTTTCATTCTTTAAGAGAAATTGGGGGAAGGGAAAAGGAGTGGCAGGTAGACTTGTTGAGAAACCGTAACAGTTGGGAGATTAATGAGTATGAGAATCTCCTATTGACCTTATGTCTCATAACTTTGGATGGTAGCAATGATCAACCTCTGTGAAGTCTTACCACTACAGGTTCTTTTTCAGTCAGATCTTTTTACAAGTATCTGACAAAGCAGGGATATTCTGGTATGGACTTCCCTTTTAGATTAACTTGGAAGGTTAAAGTTCCTCCCAGAATAGCGTTACTTTACGTGGGAGGCTGGAAGGGGAGGCATCCTGACAATTGATAAATTGATGAGGAGGGGTATGAATTTGGTGAATTATTGCTACTTGTGTAAAAAGGATGCAGAATCTTGCAATCATGTTTTTCTATGGTGTTCGATAGTATACAAGCTTTCGTTTGTGGTTTATGGATTATTGGGTATCAGCTGGATGATGCGGGTTCAGTTAGAGATGAATTATGGGCATGGAAGGCATCTATGGGCAGAGGAAATATGTGGACTTTATCCCACCTACCATCTTTTAGGTAATTCAGAAGGAGAAAAATAAAAGAGTATTTGAGGCAGTTGATGATGTGGGGGATATTGAGAGGATTAGGAATAGATGGTTTCAAACTCGGCTTTATAAATTTGGGTAATTTTCTTTATTTTATGGAGGATGTTGGGGATCTTGCTGATATTTTGTTAGATTTATAAATAATTTGTATATGGATTGACACCCCTTTGGTGCTTGTTAATATAATTTTGTATTTTTTATTTGTTTAGAA
The DNA here is from genome assembly GCF_000150535.2 of Carica papaya. The sequence continues at coordinate 127,337 of NW_019014684.1, read as the reverse complement.
AAAACTTATGTTTTTGAAATTTTTGGAAATCACCCGTAGTTGGAGGATGTAAAGGAAATGTTACTTTTGTATGCGAATAAAAGTTATGACCACTATAACCTGATCATTTGAGCAATTACATACATCCATTATTATCAACCCCCATTGCATGGGAGCTTGAGCTTTTAGCTAGATGTTATCAACCTATAAATGTTATGCTATATTTCTTTTACCTTGGGTTTCTTAAGCCATGTGGTTTATGCATGTTTCTGTTTAGAAGATTGTGAGTCTCAACTGTCTAGTTACAGAATGAGAGCCTGAGGATGGATGAAAAAGAAAAGACACAAACTACTGCTGTCACTAGTGTCATAGAAAATTATCAATATTGCTTACCGTTTCCACAAAGAATTTTCTGAAAATTTGATCTTTTACTAGAAGATGTAGAGGTTTGTATATTCAATGGTCTTGGAGGCACGTGATTTTAGCACAATACCCCAGTGGTTATTTTTAATTGCAATTGCATAAACTGCTATGCCCAATATTTAATAAGTTTTTAGTATTTGATATATTTTATATATCTTTGATAATGTGATAAAGAACGAACTCTCTAGTTTTGCTTCATGTTTTCCTTTTATTTTCAGGTTGAAAATCAAGAACTTATTTTGGAATTCTGGAAGAAATCTTTGAATCCTCTAACATGGATAGAGATATTGCGGCAAGTACTGGTTGCGGCTGGCTTTGGCTCAAAGCAGGGTTTGAGGAAGGAATGTCTTAGTAAGGTATCGACTAAATAATTTCAGATTTGCATCTGTATATTCTAAGATTCCTGCTTCGTTTTAGTTTAGGAGCTGTGGATTTTGTATCATGGATCATCTACTGGATTTTGTATAGAGTGAACAGGATATATACTAAATTGTTATTAATTTTTGGGTACGTTCTTCTTGCCTTTCCTCTTGAGTGCAAATTTACTGTGTTCTTTATAACACCCACTAATATTTAATATTTATATACAAATTGATATCTTCCACTTTTATGTTCTCACATCCATGGAACACATTGAGCACCGTTGTTGTGGAAGAATTTTTTTGCAGTCAAAACTATCTTGGGCTTTGTCAGAAAATTAATGGTGGCTTTTCCGATAAAAGGGAAATTGGGATTCAGGTTTTTTCTTTAGTTGTGGTGGGGAAGAGATGTGATTGTTAGCTGCAACTTTAGATGTTAAAAATTTTGGAATTCCCCAGGCTAAACTTTTCCTATTATTTCTTAATAGTTTATTCTCAATTATTTGAAATCAATGATTATTACTTAATACTTGGTTATTATACATAACATTAAAAATATGGTTTCACATATCTCTGTCCTGGAAAAATTATAACCTGACATTCAATTGGTGGCTTTACATAATCTGTAGTACATTTAATTGTAAGTCAGTGATATAATGACTGAACAATTATATACACTAAACATATATATTTATATATCTATAATATATGGACACACGTCCTTTTTCCTTTTTGTTCTTGTTTTATGTAAGTCAGTACTTATTAAATAGCATTCAAGTGTATTAGCAGGTCATATTACTTCTGATTTTGTCAGGTGATGTCTGGTATACATTTCTTTAATCGTAGTGTTCATGTTTCTGTTTACATTAGGATCCTTAACATTTTACATTTATTCCTTTTTCCTCAGAGAAAAAATTTAGTTGGATTCAGCTTTCAAATTATAAGCTGTTTTATGTTATCTAGGAAATGAACCTCATGGCAAAGTGTGGCCTGCGTCCTGGTACGTTGAAGGGTGAATTGTTTAGATCACTTTCTGAACAAGGCAGTAGCGGGTTAAATGTTTCTGACTTGGCAAAGCATTCAAAGGTAAGTAATTGGAATAAACAGATAATTTTGGAGATGTTGTGGACCAAGCTATTATGATTATTATTGATTGTTAATGCTGCTTTCAAGTTGTTTTATGATGAATACTTGTTTTTGTTCTGAAGATTGCTGAACTGAATCTTGCTTCCTCTACTGAGGAACTGGAAAGATTGATATGTTCAACTCTTTCAAGTGATATTACTTTGTTTGAAAAGATATCGCAATCTGCATATCGTCTGCGTATTAATTCTCTTGCAAGTGAAGCCAGTGATTCCCAGTCGGATGATGAGGACTCTGGCAGTGTTGATGATAATTCTGATGATGGTGGCCTGCTTAGCAACAGCAGTGATTCTGAGTGTGATTCAGAAACTCTGAGTCTAAGCAAACCTAGGCGTAGGAGCTGTCGTAAAAGTAAAAATGTTCTGTCAGTCTATACTGAAATTGATGAGAGCCATCCTGGGGAAGCATGGTTATTAGGATTGATGGAAGGTGAATATGCAGATTTAAGCATCGAAGAGAAGTTGAGTGCATTGGTGGCTTTAGTTGATCTTCTTGGCGCTGGTCTCACGCTTAGAACAGAGGTAATACATAATCTGGTGTTTATTTTGGAAGTCTTGTTATATTTATTTATTTATAATTTGAGGGTTTATGTAATGTTTTTATTTTTCTATGGCTTGGTATCACCTCTCTCTTGTTAATGTGATAGAGGTCATTTTCTACATAGTCTGGTGTTTAAAAAGTCTTCTTATTTTTATTTGCTTATTTTTAGTTTTGAGGGGTTGTGTTTAATGCTTTTCCGAAAAGCATTTAACTTGAAACGCAAAACCAAAGCCTGAAAGCTGGAATCCAAAATGCGAAACGTGAAACACAAAATCTGAAACTGAGACCCAAAACCAGAAACTCGAAACGTGAAACACGAAACTCAAAACCTGAAAAACCCGAAACGCGAAGCTCGACGTCAAAATGCAAAAGCGAAACCCAAAACACAAAACACAAAATGTGAAAAGCAAAACCCTAAACCCTAAACTGTTGGATAATTTTGCTAGATTATATAGATTTTGTGTTAATATGTCTGTCTGTTTATTTCATTATAAGGAACCTGTGTTTTTCAATTGGCTATGATTAATAGGAGAGGGGAGGGAAGAAAGTAACAGGGAAGAAAAATGTGTAATATTGGTATGAGAAAAGTGGGAAGAAAGAAACTGGGAGAATTGAAGTTTCCTCCCACATTTATAAGTTACAATCTTACCAACCTGCTAAAGATTGGAAAGTGAACTCGTCTTTTTCTTTTTTTCCTTCAATTTTTGTATCTTATATAAATAACACAGGGAAAGATCAATATTTTTGTATCTTCTGTAAATAACTAGCCTTCTTGTCATCCTGTTCAGCTGTTGGATTGTTATGGTATTCTATCCTAAATACCATACGTAGTGTTCTCTTGATATGGAGAGAATTATAAATTAATTATCGTTTTGATTATTAATCTGGTTGCCTTTATGATGTACATTCTAAATACTTCAATTTGTTCATTCCTAATCAGGAACCCAGAAAAGCTATCATTGAATGCATTCCTAGCATACACCAGCGTGGTTCTGGAGCAAAGATAAAGAGATTGTCGTCAAATCAACATAATTTTCCTAGGCCATCTTGGGTTCATGTTGGACAGATTCAATCTGTTAAGGAAGCATATCCATCTTCAGAGTGTCATCCAATTGATTCTTCATCAATTTTGAAGATCTCGGGAATGCAGAAATCATCTTCCAGTGGAATATTTGAAAAGGATGCAGAAGTTGTGTTTGATGTACACCCAATGCAATCTATATTTTTGGGTTCTGATCGTAGGTATAATAGATACTGGCTTTTCTTGGGTCCATGTAATGCATATGATCCAGGTCATAAGAGGGTTTATTTTGAATCTTCGGAAGATGGTCACTGGGAAGTGATTGATACAGAAGAGGTAACCTTTTTATCCTTTTTATATTTGACTCTTTGCGTTATTTTTTTACTTCTCAGTTATTATGCATGTTCAGTAATTGAAAGTTAGATTGAAAATGATAACTTCGAAGTCTTCTTTAAGAGCTGTTTAGGTGGTTGCTTTTATAAGACCTAATCAATTTTACTGGTTATATTTACTTATATTTGATGAATGCACATGCAGGCTTTGCGTACTTTGTTGTCAGTTTTGGATGATAGGGGTGCACGGGAAGCCCTCCTTATTGAATCCTTAGAGAAGCGGGAAGCTTTCCTATGCCAAGCAATGTCAAGTAGTCTGATAAATGATGCAGGAGTTAGGCAATTGCCACATTCTGATTCATCAGAGTTGGAGGTTGTTAGAGAAGACAGTTCTTCTCCAGTCTCTGATATAGACAATTTAAGCCTTAATGAGGTTGCAAATAATTCTTTGCCCCCACGTGGTGCTATAATTCTTGAGGTTGGAAAGAGGGGAGAAGAACAAAACCGTGTATGGAGCCGTCTTCAAAAGTTTGATGCTTGGATATGGGAAGGTTTCTACTTAAATCTAAATGCTGTAAAACATAGTAAGAGATCCTATCTTGATTCACTTGCTAGATGTGAAAGCTGTCATGATTTGTTCTGGAGAGATGAAAAACATTGTAAGATTTGCCATACCACATTTGAGCTTGATTTTGATCTGGAAGAAAGATATGCTGTCCATGCAGCTACTTGCCGGAAGAAAGGAGATAATACTATATTTCCAAAGCATAAAGTCCTGTCTTCACAGTTGCAATCCCTAAAAGCTGCAGTCCATGCAATAGAGGTATGCTGTCAATTAATTCTCTCTTACTGCTAAGGAAGAAGGATTATGCGTGGCAGGTCTTACTTATAGACATAATGCATAGATGTTTGAATAGGCAGGAAATAGCAACTGAACAATATTTACATGGATCTATCTTATAGTTTTTTTTAAAATGAGTTCTGAATGTAGACATATTGGATTTTAGCAGTTATCAGAATTAGCAGGCCTGATTTTGGGCTCTTTTCCTTGTGACAAAGTTGACCTAAAGTAGGGATGACAATAGGGTGAAGAAGTCCGGTTGGTTGCCTGTCCCATCCAAGCCCAATGAGGGAAAATTGTGAATGATGGGATGAGCGGTGGATAGAAGTTTTTAATTTGTTTTAAATTAATGTATATAAAATAAGTAAAATTTGTTGATTGAATGGGGTAATGGATGAATGGTTGTAAAGTGGTTTTCATTGCTGGGTTGGGATGGGAGACCCGGGGTGGGGATAACAAGGGTGGTTTGTGGAAGTGGGAGAGGTGTTCCACTTTATACCCATCCCGTTGCCAGGACTAACTAAACATGATATTAGTACTGGACATCAAGCTGATTTCGGAGTGGGGAAGTGGGAGCCCTATACATTTATGAACTTTTCCATATGCTGGTGTTAATGTATGTTATAAATGTACAATGTTCATTCTAGACCCATGATATATGCTCAGTGACACTCACGTCTTGTAAAGTATTTCCCAAAGTCGTACTAAATTCATAATATCTGCAGCATGTGCTACTATTCATTTTTCTATCTGTTTCACATGAAATGGTTATTTAATATGTTTTTTCTGTTTATTGCGCAGTCAGTTATGCCTGAAGAGGCCTTGGTGGGTGCTTGGACAAAGTCTGCCCATAGGTTGTGGGTCAAACGGCTTAGGCGCACCTCATCTTTTATCCGAACTTCTGCAGGTGTTACACATTTTTTTTTTGTTTGCTAGATTAATTTAATTTTTAACTTTTAACTATTGTGAACATGGAAGTGTCTTTCTGAGGTGAATTGCAATGTGCATTTTAAACTCTTCATAGGTAGTTGCTGATTTTGTTGGTGCATTTAATGAAGACTGGTTGTGGCAATGCAATGATGATGAAGGCTTTGGTGGTATGGAAGAAATCATTAAAAGTTTTCAGACTATGCCCCAGACATCGTCTGCCGTTGCATTCTGGCTAGTAAAATTGGATGACTTAATCCATCCATATATGAAGAAACTTCCTTCTCTACAAAGTCAGGAAACCAGGACCAAAGGCACAGGTACACTGCACTTCATGAATGATTTCTTTACATCATGAGCGTTAGTGGGACTCGAAGTTTTTTGTTCAATCTCTTGCTAAAGAAAATTGCCTGCCTTTTCATCTTACATTTGTGCCTCTCAAAGTCTAGTAAATAAAAGGACATAACAAGTCTAGTAAATTCCCTTGATTTGGATGTTATTGCTTTTTACCAATTTAAAATTGCATTTGGAACTTGGATTGAGACTGCAAAAACCAGGAGTAACAGCTTCACCAAATTCCTGATGACTATTTTCCAAACCAAAACTGGAAAGCAGTCCAATAGATATTCTTTTTGTCCGTAAATAGGCATCACCTATTAACTGCTGCATTTTGTGTTGGTGAAATGCCTGAATTCTCATGTTCTTCATTTCTTGTCTGTAACCTGAAACTACCAGTAGACTACTAATCTCTTGATCAGTCTGTCCTTGGGAGCTTTACAATATTAATGTTCCATCAATAACTTGCATTCTGATTGCTGTCTCAGGTAGGAACATTGCTAAGGCATAGCTTTGGAGCTTACAGGTGGGATTCACCCTGGGAAAGGATAGCACTGACTGACTATTTCCAGTTGTTTCGTCCTTGCTTTCATCCAGATGCCTAACATGAAAATCAGCTTTTGTCAAGTTCTCATTTCAGGGAGCATCACCATGGCACGTTTTTAAGTCCAAGTGGAAAAAAGATGAAGGCAATACACATTAGATTGTATAGACATGAACCTTCCCTATATTTACGTTTTTAAGTCTTGCATTACATTTTCAATCTAGCTATTGTACAGCATTAGATGCACCCAACCAAGAAAAGTTTTTGATAGAGAACTGTTATTATGGTCCTTTTTGCAAACCATTGTTTCCGTATTTTATGATGGAAAAGAATGTTGCGGCTCTATGCTACTCATATTCTGGAGGTGAACGATTTGGTCTATTTGTCTTGTAATGGTGTAATAAAATTTTTGGGCGATGTCAGAAAGAGAGGAGCTCAGTAGGGATCTTCCCAGCTTGTATTTGCAGGGATATGCTGCCTGCTTTTCTTTTTTTTTTTTTTTTGGTTTCTCTAATAATTTGTTTGCTTGTGGGGGAGATATGGAGGATCTTATTAATTTTATTAATTTTTTGTAAACGTCCTGTTGGGAAGAACTAATGGGAACTTTTTTCTCTCGTTTTGTGCTTTAAGAGGTATGTTGTTCATAACAGGCCTAAACTCAGGTGCCAATTGGATGAAATGGTCCATAAGCAGTGGTGTAATGTTGCAGTCCAACTCAATTGTGCAGGTGATCTTCTTGCCCGAGTTGAAAAGTTTTTGTACAAAAAACTAATAAATCAAAGATTCCTTTTTCGTAGAGAATAAAGAAAATTTGATATCACTTGAACGGTCCATTTGGACAAAATGTTGGATGATATAAAAGCTTGTATATGTTTATTTATCAAGTAGAAGAAAAAATATATACAATTTAATTTTTAGGTTTATGTATGTTTATAAAATATAGTTAATTTGAAATATGTAATTTTTTAAAAACAAAATTAATAAAAATGTCCTTGCTGTAATAATTTTTCCCCACAAGATTTTTAACTAACATTTAATTTTAATAAGTTAAATGAATCTTAAATAAACGCTGGCTACAATTTCTTTTCTCTTCATTCATATTCTTCATTTTTATTTAGAAAATTATAGATTCTCGTATTAAGAAAAAAACTCGTAACTATAGAGAAAATCCAGGATAAATATACTGCAAATAAGCGATCATCTATGTTCCTCTTTTGAGTTAAACGAGAATTACATTAATCGAAAACGTTGCAATCCTGGTTTTCCTATAAAGAAAAATGAACATCTCCCTATGAAATTCTTCTCATATCCAACTATTGTTTTTAGGAACATAAGGATATGGGTCTGCAACCAGAAGAAGAAATAGTTTTTGGGGGAATGGAGCAATAATTTTTTTCTATTGATTAAGTTCTTGTGAACTGAAAATGATTTTTTTTTTTTTGTCAATATCTGTAATGAACCGTGTAAAATTATCGGCCAGGTTTCACAATGACCTGAAATGATTGGAAGTTTGTCATTTCTAACTGAACTATGCAGTCCATTCAGTACTATATTTCTGCTACTGTATTCCTCTCTAAAATTGATACTTGAAAAAAAATTATTAAAAAAGACACCCAACAGACGTATCTTACCCTTTTTTATTATATTAACTCTGCAGAAAATCCTACCTTTTTTAATCAAGAAAAGTAACTAAAACATTCTCACAATACCTTGCAAGTTCATTACAATAGAGTTCCAGAATCGTCAAAATGGCTTTACCAGCGTAGCTTTAACTTCAAAACTCAATGATAAAATTCAAGCCCACCATGTTTTCCCTTGAAGTCATTAACTATATGTAAGGAGAATCAAGATGAATTGGAGAATTTCACAACCTCAAAAACAGCTGAAAAGTCGAGATCTCCTAACCCCATGCTTCTGGCCTTCTTGAAAGCCTACAAGCAGAAACAGGTATCACTTATAAATTTCTCATCAAGTAATCCCGAACCAAATTATTAACGAAGGCACTGAAGATAATGTAACCATGATAGCTCTATTGGGCTATGGGATTCCGTGGTGCCTTTAAATAATGGAGTTTGTTATTGTCAAGAAAGAAAAAAAAAGTTGTTTCATTGAGAAATATTTATAAAATTTTCTACCTACTTCTGGGGGGTATAATTTAACTAACAGAAAGAAGATCATTCTCATAAAAGTGGCATCTTGTCATACTAAATGGACAAAACTAGAATATGAAGGCATCATACCAGTGAAGGAAGGAAGGACTCAACTTTGATTTTTCTTATCCTAAAAGTTCTGAACAATATGATTCTGACATCACACCCACCCTTAGCCTTGAAATTTTTTTTTATATAAAAGAAAAACTTAAAGAGATAATCAGTGTATATTAGTAGGATTCTTTTGCGGAGCTAAAATTTTGAAAGAAAAAAAAACCTCATTGGAAGCAGCTGCTACTGGCATGGAAACAGCATTTTCGTCCCCAAGGGCAAGTGCCAGCCTCATGTCTTTCTGCTGATGTTTCAGAGGAAAAGCAGGGGAGTAATTACTTTGAATCATAGAAGGTCCTTTTCCCTTGATCATGGGACTACCAACTGCACCCAGATCCTGCCAGCACCCCATCCCCAACCAAAAACAGAGGGAAAAAACACATCAGTAGGAAGCTCCAATCATAACAGAAATCATGCTGTATCATACCAAGACTTCAAGAAGTGTATTAGGATTTAGTCCACTCTTTCCAGCCAGTACAAGCCCCTCTGAAAATGCATTCATCACGCTGCAGAGAACAAAATATCATATCCAGTACCAAATGCAGAAAAAAAACAAAAGTCTTGATAAAGTGCATGGGAAGAATAGCAAAGTCTTGAAAAAGTGCACGGGAAGAATAGCATTGATAGGACTGGTTCATTGGTAGGACATGTTCAATCATATGGAACACATTTTAGAAACTCTCTATTATTCAAGCACAATGACATATAGAATAGAGCATAATATGTTTATTAGTAGGAAAGAATAGCTATACTAAATCAATCCATAAATATGTTGGCCCGTCCAGAAGTTTAAGCAAACATCCAGAAGAAGAAAATGTCTTGTCACTTCAGGCAACTCCATATAAACTTGAATATTTATCACTGCCTGTCTAATTTTGCAGCTCCAATGCAAGCAGGACATGAAACATTCATCAAATTGTGATCAATTTTCATGTTTCACCTAAACATATAAGCAGTATAAAAAATGTTGGAAAACAGCCAATTTCAAGAAGATTTCGCTCTATGAAAGTGTTCCCCCTTTAGGACACATTATAAATTACTTAAAATCCTATTAGAAATGGTTGCAGTAAAGCAAGCTTCAGTTAACTGCATATAAATGAAGCAATCCCCAATTCAAGAACAAGCAAAAACATTGCTTCCACATGCTCTTGAAAATCATTCCCATAGAATGACAAATCACAGATGAAAATTTTCTCCATTCTTTGTGTTAAACAGTTATTGATCATGCAGAATGACAAATCATGAGAGTTGTCCCACATCATATAAACTAAAAGGATCCATTGTTATAGATTAGGATGTATGGCATTACGCTTTCAGCTATTTGTACTTGGAACAAATTTCAATAACTTACCAGTATCCAATACCTCAGGGATGTATATCTCAGAAAATAATCTTGATGTGCACAAATTTTTTCATAAGAAATCTCTGTTTATGGTCATACCTGGGTCTTTGGAGGTTTTAAGCCAAAACTTTTCCTTTCCTTTTTTTTTAAAATAAAAAAAACCATTTCCCTTCTTTACTTATTTTTCTAAGAGAAAGTCCCTTCTTTGGCTATAGCTTACCTAGATAATGGAGAAGTTTATTCTTTAAGAAGAAACAACAGTTACCTCCCCATTATCATGTTGACAACGAGTTTCATTTTCGCTCCATTTCCAACCTGCCCTAGGAAGAATGACTTCTTTCCCATGACATTAAATGCTGGAATTGCTTCCTCATATAGTGCCTGCATTAGCAAACGGTAGACGAAAGTGGTTAACAATAAAAATATAGAAGATTCGTTGTTGTGGTCATTAACAAATATACATTAGAAGCCTATTGAGCAATCACAGAAAAGGCCATTAGTTAACATTATGTAGATCTTTAAAATTCTGCAGAAAGGATTTCAGAATAATAACTTTTTCCAATCCAATTATCT
>NW_019014684.1:66594-116572 GCF_000150535.2 Carica papaya | reverse complement strand
AAGACCTAAAAAAGCCAGCTGCATGTGAAAGGAATAAAGCAGCAATCATGTGTTCAGTCAGTTCATCAAATGATAGCAAGGCAGAATTATGTAGGAGATACTAACATTATATCCTTGAAAAGTGAGAAATACAGTAAGATGGCTACTTGTTATGATCATTAGGTGATAGGAAATGGAGTCTTGAATAGGTAAATGGTGAATGTTTAATTGAAATTGAGGGAGCCACAGAGACAAGGGTAAGGGCAACAAACACATGGTTGGTTCAGTGAAAAATATGATTATGCCTTTAGTTTATGTAAGACACACTAGTTTGAGCCCAACTAAGAACATAGACATGTACATTCAACTACAACTAAAGTTCTGCAGTTTGTTGGTTCCCTCAATTGAGAAGCCAGCCTTGGTAGATATGTTTCTATTCTCTCGAATTCTTTAGATTGGAAGATTTAGATATTGTCATCGATGCTCAGCAATTCTTCCCCATATTCTCTTAGGAAAGCAGTTATTGTTCTAAGACTGACTTAAACACCGATGCAGTTGACTCTTATCCACAACTCCAATGAATCTTCACTATAATGGACTTAAAGTACAGTCACAAGGAAGAAGAAGAACAATCTAACCAAGCTAATAGGTTACCTTATCTCCAGCAGCAAGGATTACTAGTTGGCCATCTTCTGCAGGCTTCTTGCTACCAGAAACAGGAGCTTCAAGGAAGTGACCACCCTTAGCCGTGATTGCCTGTCAATCCAACCGAGTAGTTAATAATACCTATTGTATACCAGCACTCACCAGATTCAATCAATTGCACCAAAATAACTGCAGAAAAACAGAAGAACCTACAGTCAAATACTATAGTTTTCTAAGAAATTCGGAAATCTTCCTATTATCCATGATCTTTAGCATAATATTGATAAAAACCATCAGGTGAAAAAATTGGATCTGAGTAGCACCATTATAACTTTAAATTAATGTATCATATTATAACATCAGTGTTACATCTGACACCTAATAAAAAGTTCTTGTCTGGTCAAGTTACAGAGCAGTTTTGAACGATGAAAGTTGTTATACTAAATGGGATACCAACTACTCCATCAGTATTACATCTAACTCTAGAAACTGCTGAAACAAATTCTTCATATACTAAAAAGGAATGATGTAAAGAAGATATTCCATCTCTTCCAAGTGAACATAAGGGACTTTTGTTTTGAAGACAAGCATGCGTGTCAACAATCCTGCATACTCGTGCATCAAACTAGAGTGCTATATGTTCATTTTGTTTTACAAGGACATTATTTTTCTAAAAACATTTTTAGCATCTAGAGAATTTAAAGAGTGATGCCTATCAATCAAGTAATAAATCAAGTAAGAATCTGCAAATTCAAAGAAATTGGGGAATATAACTGAAGTAACAGGAGAGAGACTGAGGAGAATTAGACTGCAACGCAAACCTCACTGATCTTAGAAGAAGTTTCAGGATCAACGGTTGACATATCAATGTAACCTTTTCCACTGCAAATTTCTTCAAGGACACCATTTTTGTCAAACACCACCTAAGCAAAAGCCAAAACAAAACCAGCCTATTACGGATGCTTAAATCACATGTGCACAAGCTGAAAAAAGCACATAACGAATTTGAAGTACCAACCGAAAGAGCAGCAGAAGGATCCGATATCATTGCAATAGTGTACTTGCACTTTTTGATTACTGCTGCTGGGGTCTCCCCAATTGTAGCCCCATACTCCACTAGTTCATTACACTGTATTTCACAATTATCATCATGTAGAAATTAAACTATTAGCCACATCCACATAATGAGACTCAAAAGCAACAACTCTCCTATTTCCTTATATTAGCCAAACAGTCTCAGGTTTCCCAAGATCATACCTAAATTTAGGCCTACGAGGATTGATTGCTTCAATCAATTCATCTATAATCTTCCATTTCTTCTTACTTCAACAATTAATTTCCACTTTTTGTTATAATCATCTTGTAGTCAAAATCAAGCGAGAAATACTATCATAAATAGACATATGAAATGTAACAGCAAACAGGAATTATGAGGAATACAGATAAGCTAACTTTAGTGAACAAAACTGCGAAGCAGAATACCAGTTCAGTAAGAAACTAAACAAAGAAAAAGAAAACTCATTAATATTACCAAGTGTTTCCGATAAAAAGGTACCTTGGAGAGGGTCCTGTTCCACACAGTAACCTTGAAACCATGCTTAAGCAGATTCATTGACATGGCCTTGCCCATTATCCCTAGCCCCAAAAACCCTACCTCCATCTTCTTTCTTCTTCTTCTTCTTCGCCTTCCTCTTCCTCTTCTTTCTCTTTCCCTCTCTCTCAAGTCCTCTTCCTGTAACCTAAATTCAACTAGAATACAGATTAGAGAACAGTGCAGTACATTTACAGGCAATTATTTAAAATAAAATGGAATTAATTATTGTTAATGTGGTAAAAAAATGATTAAGAAAAATCTGCATTCCATTATCATCGTAAAATCAATGTTTTAATTCTTTATGGACAATGATGGATCCTGTTTTTGATGATTGGATGGATGCGTGCCACGTCATTCGCCTGTGATGCAAATATGAATCTGATCGGACTTGCTGGCCAATCAGCGATGGCCACGTTGCTGAACCTTACACGTTGTGCACGTGCCAAATGTTACTGTTATATTCTGCAGGCTAACCACTGGCCCACATGGACCATCTCGATTTGCTTTACCAATGTCTTCTTTCCGCTTTGAATTTTTAAAATACATATTAAAATTTGGACAGATTAAATATTATCATATTTAACCAAAATATTACTTTTATATTGCAATTATATAAACATTATATCTCTATCCTGTCTTATATAGAAATTACAATTTTAAAAATTAATTATATAATAATAAATTATAATTAATTTTGTTTTTATATTATTAAAATATTTTCATCTTTAAAAATCATATAAAATTATAATATAAGTGAATAATATTTAAAATTATAATAATCAGATTAATTTCATTTTTATATTTTGAAATTTAAATAAGTAATATTTAAAATTTCGTCTTTATATAATTATTTATAATTAAAATTAACATTTTATTTTTATTTTTAAAAAATATATCATAAGATGTTTCCGATATTCTAAATTTCACTGTTAATAAAAATAAATTTGGTTAATTTTGACATAGAAATATGTAAACTATAAAAAATAAAAAACTGGGCCTGGGCCTAACAGAGGCCCATAGCTTAGAAACCACGCCCCTGATTTTTGAATTATAAACCTTTACTCCTGCATCAAATCACATTTATGACTTCACTTGCCTGGGCTTCGCCTTCGCTTTCTCCCTGCTCCTCAACCAGTCCCGCCTGTGCTGGGAACCTCAACTTCAGTTCTATACTCAAAATCTCAACGGTCGCTTCAGTTTCAAAGTTTAGTAAATATTGTACTGTCAATCCAATTCTGGAGGAGATGAAGAACCAGAAGCTGGAAAAGAAATCCAGGAAGATGCCACATTTGGCTACTCAACAGCAAGATGAACAAGACGCTGGAGGAGATATTGAAGATTTATTCAGCGAACAAGAAACCGTTAAAACCAGGGAATCTTTGTTGGAGTGGTATGACAAGAATCAGAGAGATCTTCCTTGGAGAGTTAGTGAAAAAGACCTGTTAAATATGAAGAATGATAGTAACAGCGACAAAGGAGGAGGAGGAGGAGAAGAAGAAGAAGAAGGTAAAGAAAGGAGAGCGTATGAGGTGTGGGTATCGGAGGTAATGCTACAGCAGACGAGGGTTCAGGCCGTCATTGACTATTACAACCGTTGGATGCAGAGATGGCCCACTGTTCACCACCTCGCTCAGGCGTCTCTCGAGGTAATTTGTTGTTAGCTTTGAAATTTCAGTTGATTGATTGGGTCTTTGATTCGAGTGAGGTTATTGTTTTATCCAAGTAATGAAGCGCATTATACTGTAAGCAATTGGAAAAGAAGCTCCTCGACTTGCTCTTTAATTGGTTGAAAAAGAAGCTTCTTTACTTTTTCTGTCTTTCTATATGTTATTTACTTAATACTTAATTGTTCGGTTTGGTACCCAACAATGTAAGCTTTTGAGTTTGTCTTCTATCAAATGCTGTGCAGGAGGTAAATGAGATGTGGGCGGGTCTGGGATATTATAGGCGAGCACGTTTTCTGTTAGAGGTGAGCTTAGCTTGGATGTTGTTATTTTGTCTGTATTTTTCTTTCTCTTGTTTGACGCTTCATTTTGGGATACTTTGCTGTTAAATTGGGTGAGAGAACATTTTTAAGTTCTTACAAATTGCAATTTGGTTCACGTTCCATCAATCACATGAATCTTGTTTACATTTAAGTCTTAAGGAGGTTTTGGAAACGATGTACTAAGTCTTAGATTTGCTTCTAGTATGCATTGTTATTATTATTCAGTTAAGGTTTTTCCGTTTCTTTTTATTTTAGTTTGAATTGCACCTCAAGGATTTGAAACTGTTGACATATTTATCAAGGAACATTGGAAGTTGCACTTGTGATCATGTTTGTGAATGATATAAGTGACTAAAGTAGCTTTAGAAAATGGGATTTTCATAGCCAATTGCTATTTTTGGCGAGTACATAGGCCGTGGCTCTATTTGGACTGAGTGCTGTAGCTCCAAATATAGTATAAGAATCATCAGAGTGTTTTACTAGTTATGCTTATTGTATGGGTAACTAAGAGTCCTGTATTAATTTGACTTATATTTCCATGTACTCTGGCATATGAAGGGTGATATATTTCTCCATTTCTATTTCCCTTGGTTATATCACAGAATGTACAACTAGATTGCCAAATCTAGAGAAGGGAATGAGCGAAGAAAATGTGGAACTTGTTATCTTTATCTGGAAAAGCCTGAAATTACTTAACAATAACTCTTTCTTGATGGTAGTCATTCTTCTATTTTTAAAATGAATATTCCCTGATCTTTTTGCTTCTTTGATCATGCTGTTAGGGAGCAAAAATGATTGATGCAGGGAAAGCTGGATTTCCTAGTAGAGCTTCTGACTTAAAAAAGATTAAAGGAATAGGAGACTACACAGCTGGAGCAATTGCTTCCATTGCTTTCAAAGAGGTGGGTGAGCTATGCAAATCTATTGACAGATCATATAAGGGAAATCTTTCCAAGGTTTACTATTTCAGGTGGTGCCTCTGGTTGACGGGAATGTTGTTAGAGTGCTTGCTAGACTAAAGGCTATTTCTGCAAATCCAAAGGATAGAGTGACTATCAAGACCTTTTGGTGAGCTTTCAGTATTTCTTATTATCCTGTTATTTTTTTCCTAGGAGGGAAACTTAGTTTACAAGATTAAGTAGTGAGGATAATTTTTGTTGTTGTTTCTGTTCAATTATTTAGTACATCTAAAGATTTTCCATTTCAGGAAACTAGCTGCTCAGCTTGTTGATCCTTCCCGGCCAGGGGATTTCAACCAATCAATTATGGAACTTGGGGCAACTCTATGCACTCCATTAAATCCTAGCTGCTCCTCATGTCCTATTTCTGACCAATGTCGTGCACATTCAATCTCTAGACAAGATAAGTCAGTTCTGGTGACAGATTATCCTGCAAAGGTAGTAAAAGCCAAACAAAGACATGACTTTTCCTTTGTTTGCGTGGTGGAGATATTGGGAAATCCGTGTACACCAGGGCAAAATCAATCTGACAGCAGATTTCTTCTCATAAAGAGGCCAGATGAGGGCTTGCTAGCTGGTCTTTGGGAGTTCCCGTCTGTCACATTGAATGAAGAAGCTAACTTAACCATGAGGAGAAAAGCAATTGATAATTTTTTGAAAAGTTCATTTAGTCTTGATGTGAAGAAAACATGTATAGTTCTTAGAGAAGATGTTGGACAATTTGTCCATATTTTCACTCATATTCGTCGGATGATCTATGTGGAGTTATTAATATTACACCTTAAAGGTTTGAAATCTTTCTATCTTAATTATATAAAATTTCTGCATGAAAATTTGAAAGAAGCTTCATGATAAGATGACGATTTGAAATTATTTCCTCAGAATGCTTTCTCAGCTTTCTTGCATATAATTATCTTCGGATCCTTTTTTTTTTCCATGAAGGTGCTGTAAATGACCTGTTCAGCAAGCCGCATGAGGAAACAGCTTGGAAATGTGTGGACGGCAATGCCCTTTCAAGGATGGGACTGACATCTGCAGTAAGAAAGGTAAGCTAGTCACTTCAGAACTCAAAATTTGTGTGGACCAATTGACCGTTTTTAGCATATAATTGTTAAGTTCGTGTGGTGATGGTTTCATACTGTAATTTTACATGCAATCAGCTTTACTCTTTTTGCTTGAATCTCTCCCTTCTCTCTTGAGTTCTTTTCTATCTCTTCTATGCATAAGGATTAACTTTGTGAATGGTTCAACTTTATTTTAGTCTCTTTCAAATTACTAGATTTTGGTTATTTAACATGTAGAAGCCAATCATAATATATCTGATGTATGCTTAAACTAATTTTACTTGTATCTTTAATTTGAGACTAGAGATCTGTATTCTCACTTCTTAACAGGCATCATATTTTTTTTTTAAATGGCATCACAAAAACAACTAACTTAAATTGGAGATTGAATTGGCTTTGGCTTAAAATGCGGTTTTGTTCAGAATTTCATAACATTTATATGGTATTTGATTCCTATAATAGAATTGATTTTTGTGCCAAAAGCCTAGTAGAAAAGCATTTTACCAAGCACCACTTCCTGTGACCTTTTTGGTTAATTTTCCATGCATGTCTAACTAATTCTTAGTTCTAATTTTTATAGAGGTTTTTGATATGCATAGTCATGGTGCAATTTGTATGTTTGAGTTACCACATTCCACGACTTTGACTTGAATTATTTGAAGATGAGAATTCAATTTGTACTCCTCAAAGTAAAAACTAAATTCTCATTCTCCAAAGAACTCAGGTTGAGAATTGGGTAATTCGGACTCGGCAAATCATATTCTTACTACGGACTAATAAGACTAAGATGGAAAATTGGAAGTATGAGTTAGTCAAAAGATGAATGGACAATGAACAAAAAGTACCTTGGTACTTTGTGAAATGAGAAAAGAAAATAATACTTTTCTTTTTCTCTGAAAAATAGAGAATCATTGAAAAAAGAAATAAAACACAATTGATGGATCTTCATCAATTTCCACTGTGCTTTAAGTAAGGTATCCAACCAGATATTTAACTATATAAATGATGGTTGCATAATAGGTAACTTTCAAAAGGCTGTAATCTCTTAAATTTCATAAACCTTCCCTGGCATTTTGTTCTTTCTTATTTCTCGATCCACCAGAATGTCTAACTTTTCATTACTGCTAAATGCACTTATCCAACCTTGGATATTCTGTCATTTTCTTGCTTGTCTCGCTGCTCATATGCTTCATTATCGCCTTTTGATCGTAGGTATACTCAATGATTCAGAAATTCAAACAGAGTGACGTGGCCCATAGTTCCACCAAGAGAAGAAAAAGAATCATTTGAAGAAATTGGAACTCGTCCTTGTTCTTTTTCTGCTGCACCTATTAGAGAAAGGCTTCATCTTGGAGTTCAGCTAACAAGAATTTTTATTAGATTATTTTTTTCTCCCTTCAGTCACTTCTTAGTTTCATCTATGAGATGTATGGGATGCATTTTGGTCACTGAAACCTCTTCAGCGTAGGTACTAATAGGTTAGAAACCATGTTTTTTTTTCACCTGAAAATTTATAGAGCAAAAACTGTCTACGGCCATGTAATTCATTTAATATATGTTCTATAAGTATACCTGAAATGAGACTTGGGAGACCACATTTTATTTATCAAACATCAAGTGGGAGAGTTCTATGGGCCTACACTGTAATGATCAATCAGTAATAAGCATTGCATACAATTCGGTATAAACAGGATTAGACAAATTTATTGAAGTTGACAAACAATTTATTAAAGAAAAATTTGATGTTTGTCTATTATGTGCTCTGTAGATATAATTCACAGTTGATGTGTTTGACTAAAAATTTAAGTAATTTAATATTTTATATTATTATTGACAAGTTGGAGATAGATAATATCTATTTTTCAACTTGATGAAAGGTGTTAGAGAGAATGTATTGTATGTAAATTAGGTTAGTGGCATAAGAATAAGATGCATTTTTCGTAATTGATTGTTTTTTTTTTTTTTTTTTTTTATAATGTTTTGGAAAACATCTGTGATATTCAATAAAATATTTAACAAATATATTTGTCTATACAACTGGTTGGCAGCTCTTTTTAGCAATGAAAATGTTGTAAATCTGAATTGATTTTGTTGAGATGTAAGCATATTATTTGTCACTGGAAAGTACTGAACTGGATCATATCCTGTCCTACGAGCACACGGTTCAGAATTTGGATTTCATCCTATGGTGCCCTTCAACTCTTACAGCTTTATACATATATTGATTGTTTTAACTCTGAATATGCAGATATTTTACTAACATGTCAGGTTTTGATTTGTCAGATTCATTGTTGACTTGGTGATATAGGTTTATGGTATAATTTCTCGGCTGTACTTATTCCTCTTTTCAATTTTCAGTTTTTGGTTGTTTATGAATGGACCGCTTATTGGCTGAGTATTTATTTCCTCTATTATTTATTTTGAGAAAAATCAATGTGAAAAAAAGGAAAGGAAAATGTAAGAAACCAGTGGCATGTATTACCCCAAAACTTTCTTGTGGATCAGAAGTGTCTTGTCCTCTCTTCTTCAGGTTCCTCTCTTCTTCTGCTGTACGTCCATCAATCCTCTGTTATTTCCTCGAACTAAAACAACCCAGAAAACTAAACTAAAAGAAAAGACAAAGCAAAGAAGAAGAGAAATGTTGCACCATTGAACAGGAAGAAAAAAATAGGACGTTGAAATTAGCAAAAGGCTATCTTTACTGATACATAACCTAAAAAATGGCAATCTTGGGTGGAGGAGGAATAGGAGTTTCAAGCTTCTCATACCCATCTTCACAATTCAGTAGGAAAGCCAGGGTTGCATCCTCTTCCTGCTTCCTCACACTATCACTGGTATGAAATATGTGCTCCTTTATTGCTGTACATGAATGCTTTCTATCTTTGATGGGCGGTCCTTTTTTCTTACCTTTTTTTTGGGGATATTCCTTATTTTGAAAGCTTGAACCTAAGGATATTAAAATGCCAAAGAGAGGATTGTGCTATTGCATTCAGTAGGTGCAATTTGATAGAATCAAGACTTACTAAATATGATATTGCTGCGTTGAGTCATCTTTCATATTCAATTTTTGGTTTCAATTTGCATTTTAGTTTTACAACCAATAATCAAAATCTTCTTTATAAAAAAACACTAAGTTGGGGTGAGAATTTAATCTTAAAACAGAGAAATTGAATTCTGTCATCGAATAACTCAAATATAAGAAATCATATTAAACTAGAACTAAAGTTTATGAATCATCAATAGAATCATTATCTGAATTGTCAAGTAACTTATCGTAGCTAGCACCAACTGATTTTCTTTTGTTGGTGACCCTTTTTGGCAGCTGATGGTTGGTAAATCTGCCAATAAACATGGATGTAATGTTTGTTCTGCTGTGCAAGAATCCTCCTCTTCTGCAGCTGGTAAGTTCTATTCTTGTTTTCTTAATGAAAGGTCTTGTTTCAATCTAATTGGATTCAATCTATCCAAACATTAATTTACCACATAGTTCTTTTCTTTTTCGTTAATGGGTTATGTTCTAGACCAATAAAGATTAAGTTAGACTGCTTAATCCAGAGGTCTGGTGGTTATAATATATATATGTATAAATATGTATATGAATAAAGTAGTTGTGATTGTAAATGAATTTATTTGTTAAAAAACTCTGTTCTTCTTAGCAGTAGCCACTGAGAAGAAGGAAGTGAAGAAAGAGGAAAAGGCAGCACCGGCTAAGCCTAAACCTCCAGCAAAAGCACCTGTAAAGACACTACCTAAGATGATGGAGGAAGATATCATCCCTTCTCTCAAAACTATTCTTGAAGCTCAAGAAGATATATCTCAACTTGAATTATCTTTCCAAGAAAATAAGGTATTTGTCTTCCTCTATCACTTCTCTTTATAGACCTGTCTACTTCTTTAACGAAGAAAATAATCTAAAATTAAAGTAGTATATAGCTCACACATCATCATAACCATAATAAGTCAAAAGCAACAGCTTATATCTGTATTACTTGGTTATTAAAGCAATTTGCCCGATATCTGGGAGAAGTTCTGATTCATGTTTCTGGGTTCTCTTTTTCTGCTTTGTTAATGGAAATAACAGTTGGAAGGCTCCTTTCTAAAGAAGAGAAATCCCTATTCATTTTGGGCATTCTTCCCAACCGGAACCCTTACAGGTACTTGGTGTTATGCCAAAGTTCTGATACACAAATTGACCCATCATTACTCTACTTTGCCTGTAAAATAAACAACGACCTTATCCCTGCTTGGACAGGTCCGAAAGGTTTTTCACTCTCTTCCTATGGCTCTGAAGCAAGCACTGTTGAACCCTTTCTTGTTGATGAGAAGAAAATTACAGCCAAACATGTTGTCTTTTGGGTTGAAAAGCGGTTGGCTGCACAAGGGATTATTCCTGTTTGGAAAGACTGATTACCTGTAAATTTTCCAATTCATTCAGGTGTACTATAATCCCTTATTGCATTTTTTTTTTTGGGTTCTGCCTAGAATACATCATAATAAAATTAACACATCAACAAGATCTACTTCCATTAAGCCTGTAAGAATGCAAACAAACATGGCAATAAAATTATCAGATGATCAGAGCAACAAGGTGAAAATTTGCTGCTTTGCCCATTTTGACATTGCAGCCTAATTTGCAAAGATTATTCAGTCATGAAAAGCTACCAAACATCCATAAAAAGAAAAGCTAGCAAACATTCATTTATTTGGCATGTATGCACGGCTATAACTAGTCATAGATATTGTACTTAGCATCAATGCACGAGCCAAATTGGTATATATAGGGAACATAAGGTCTGTATAAGTAACACAACTATGTGAACAAGTGCTTCTCACATAAATCACATATGGCCTAAATAAATAGCATTTCCAGGTCACTAAGACCACATACAACAAAGACTGATGATTTAGATCCATGGGAAAACTTCACGTCAGTATAGGGTTAGTTGTCAGAACTAGCACTGCTGTTGCGCATTGCACGTCGAAGTTCACTCAAGAAATCCATCTGTGAACCAGATGAAGGTCCAACACTGTTTGAGGAAGACATCATCTGAAGAAGGAAACCAAAACCGTATCATGCAAGAGAGGGATAGCAGGAGAGAAGAGGTGCTAAGAAATGCTGGGTAAAACAGTTTTCACCTGATGAGGAAGTCTAATATGTCCCCATGCTGATGCATTACTTCCAGAATACATAACTGGTCTTTCTGAAATAGAAAAGAGCATGTTATATATAAATCAACCATCCAGTGTATGTATCTCTCTTTCTCTCTCTCTTATAGATATGAATCATGTTTTGAATACATCTACCAGATTACACAGACCAGACCAAGCTTCTTTTCCCCCCGGCACATCCTATCCTCTTTCCTTTTCCCCTTAGGGTCACAAAGTAATGAAAACGGGAAGCGGAGGAATGGAACAACCAAATTGAAAAGCAATTGAAAAAACACCTGAAATAAAAACATCCATCTTTATTTATCCTTTCACTCACCAGATAAATCTATTGACGTGTTATTGTAGAGATGCAATGCAGCAGCCCAACCTGTATTTCAAGATACAAGAAGTTATAAATTGAAAGAATAGCAAACAGTGATTCCTCAAGAACTACAATGAATTAAGCATACAATTTTTTATGAATACCAAATGCAATATTATGAGCATAACTCCTCCTCAGCCCTTGAAAGTAGAATTTACATTTAAAAAACAAAACTCAACCTGGCATCAACCAAAGAATTCGGGCTGAAGTATATAAATATCATTGAGTGTATTTTCTCATTTGCATATTGGGATATGACACATGACGAAATTCAGATCACATTTGTTAGGCACTAATTCAAGTAGGCATTTAACAGAAACTCTAATATTTAACATGAATAGGAGCAATACTTCATTTAATCCTTGCCTTAATGGCACTATTCTGCAATGAGGAGACTTCATTTTGCATTGTTAAGCAAATTTTAGGTTTAGTCTTCTTCTCTATGACCAAGGTCAAACACCATTCATGTAGATGATTGACAGCTCCAATGTATTAGATCTTAGCAGTCCAGAAAAAAATAACATAAAACAGAAAATTAGCAGCCCACACCCTTAAATTTAATGAATATACGACAGAAGGAACAGATTAAGCCCATACGTTCGGTTAAAAGCTGAGAACCTTCACTTCTACAGCATCCATCCAGAGCAATTAACCGGGTACGAGGATTCTCATTCAGAAATGTACTGCTCCCTGCATCTCCATGATCCAGAACTGGAAGACTTCTTGAAGTGATTGGATAATTCTTCTCTCCATCATTTCCATAACTAGGTCGATCAAACCGATCTACAGGATTTGATTGAACTTAGTTGCACAGAAGAATTTCCAACTCAGTATGCATAAACAATTCCTTATAATGAGAGCATCAATTAATGTCCTGATTCCCATAGCATTTATTATCTAAACAACAACAAATAACAAAGACACAAGTAGAAAGAACTATGTGGGGTTTATTAATGTACAAATCCTAGAGATAGGAAGACTCAAGTCTAATAATGGCCTGCGAAGTTATAGTTCGTTATGGGAAATAATCAACAGGACAAACAAATTAAAGCTGACACAAGGAATCACAAACACGAGCAGGCATGAAAATGTCATGTAAGTGATAATGCCAAAGAAGGAAGTACAAATGCAAAATTATTAGGAAAAAGACTAGTTCAAGATCAAAAAGAAAAAATAATTACGAAATCATCATCCACACTTGTTTTTTTGAATTAAATCATCATCTACTCAATGAATAACCAACAGCAAAAAAGGTTCAAGATCAACTAAACATTCTGAAGTTTTTCTGTCAGTTGCACTGAAGTTTTACATCTGGTAAGTATCATAACATAATTTGTTTTGAATATATCCAGAGAAGACAATTGGATCAGTTTCGGGAAAAGGCCACTTATCTTCACATATTATCAAAGTATGTTTAAAAAATATTAGGTACAACTGAAACTTTGCACTGAAAAGTTGCACTCTAGCTGAGTCAAACAAACCGTAGCATACAAGATTCGGCTTAAATTAATTATTCCTAATAGACAAAGGAGTTCTTCCATTATAACCAATAGATAGAGAACTGAAAAATCTCCTTTCAGATCTCATTAGGCCTATGCAGAATGCCATGAGGAACAGAAGAATATTCCCTAGATATATTGCCATTATAGGCGATTTACAACAACATAGCAACTAGTTTATTTTTCCCCTGAAAGATCAACAATTAGTTTGAGAACTATATGAGAGATAAGAAAAAAATCAATTCACTGTTGCCTAACATGGACCATCTCAATTTTAAATATCTGATACTTCAAAGTGTAAAGTCTAAGAAAAATGAATTTGGTCTCCATGCCCTGAGCCCACCACCAAACTTAACAGGCAAAAA
The DNA here is from genome assembly GCF_000150535.2 of Carica papaya. The sequence goes on along the minus strand of NW_019014684.1, from coordinate 102,950 downwards.
CCTAGGGCCTTAACCATCCATGTGGTCAAGCAACTTCAATAAATCCAGTACCAAAAATCAGTGGAAATCTACAAGCATTAATTGTTCCATATCCACTAAAACATCTGTCTTGATAACTTTGTGGAGCCATATTATAGGCTTATATCGTTGTCATGGGTTTTTAACCATCAATACATGTATGAGTCCTAAAATATTAAGAGTGTAAATTTTCAAAAAGGAATCTACTTCAACAGGGGCATGCGATTTGGACATAAATGTTTGGACTACTCGGTGCTTCTTTCACTCAGCAGATTGGGTACAGAAGAGAGCACAGAACAATAGCTAACCAGGCCTTGACTTTGAGAAGTCCATAACAAACAAAGACAAATCTGAATGAAGAATTGGAAGAAGACATGTTTTAAGCAAAAAGAAAAGTGAAATCTTCATGGAACTTCATAATTCCAGATAATAATTTTCCATAACAAATTTGGAAAACAAATCTGCCAAGAATAAACCAAAATAAACTTAAACTCCTTTTATCCAAAATCAAACCTTTATCACAAGCTCAAAAGGTAAATGTAAATGGGTGGCACCCCTTTGGTGCTGTTGATTAATATACTTTTTATACTTTTTATTTTTAAAAAGAGAGAAAACAAGCTTAAAAGGTAAATATTTAGTCAGCTCCAGCCGCTCACCATCAACATACGCTCTGAAAGAGGTCGTAATTTACTTAAGGAAACTACCACAGATAATGCATTAACCCAGATTCTTTCTTTTGTATAAATTATTAATGTTATGTTTCTTTTGAGGGTGGCGTCGGGATATTGTTGCCATCAACATTGGAAACCAATGCATAGGTGAGATTTTCCTAATCAAAAGAGAACGCCTATGATCAATAGAAATTCCTTAACATGCGTCTTCCCTTAAATTGGCCACCCCTCTGATTTTGGTACATTTCCGCCAAAAAACTAACAATATTAAGAGAAATTCGGTTTTCATGACGAGCCCACTCAGTTGAGTTACATTAGCTTATGCTAACTAGTACTTCACCACACAATTCAAAGACGATTGTAAAAACTCAAAATCTAAGAACTACCAAATTGAGCTAGCATTAATACGACGACACATTTCTCTCAATAAAGAAAAAAATATAGAAAAAGCAAATTGTCTTAGAGAGGGAAAAGCCACCAACCTCCCGATTTGCGGCGGTTGAGAGCACGATTCCTGCAACAACAGAACAGAAAATTGGCCAAAGAGAAAGATTTAGATCCATTGAAGAGAATGAACAGAGAGAGGAAATTAAAACGAAACCTTTGATTGGGAGGAGCGTATCGCTTCACTGCGGTGCCTGAATCTGCGGCAGCTGGTGCATGGTTTTCCAGCATCTCTCTCTTTTCCTCTCTTTCTATGTGGCGCTGAAAAGATTCACCTTTGAAAATCTCTATCTGAGTCCGTCGACGCTGTAATCGGTGAGACTGGTCTACAGCTAGAGCGGGGTCTGTGGATTTAGACTGCTGTTTTTTCCACGCTCGCCCGCCAGCGCTTACCAGTAACGCGCTCGTACGCCTACAGATTCTTCATTTACGAGGAATTTACAATTAGGTTCTTCGATCTTATACATTTTGTATTATATATTATCTTTTATATTGAGATTTGTTGTATTATAACTTTGTAAATTCTTTTTGACCTCAATAAAAAATATTATACACACTTCACAATTGGTGTAAAAGAATTATAAATTCCAATTAAAAGAATTTCCTCGTTTATAAAAAAACATTCTTTTTCACTGAGATGTATTTATAAATTTAAAGGAATAATAATAAATTATTTTTAAGCGTGGCAAAATATTTAATCATATTCACCCTGCAATTAAATGCTTTATTTTAATTTACACCAAAACTGAGTACTATGAAAATTACAGAAAACTTGTAATATTTTAGGAATACAATCTAATTAGTGTTGTTGCTGTTTGTTGGAAAATTGATCTATAATGATTAATTTAATTAATTATCCATCATACCCTTTTTCTAAAAAAAAAAATATATATATATATATATCTATATATCTACATACATATATATCAACTTCAGTTTTCATAGAATTTTCAATTGTTGTTTTTACTCAAAAGATTTTTATTCGTGTTGTTGTTGTTGTTGGGAAGCTGATAATTGAATTGATGCCAAAGTTTGTAGCTTCCTCTATCCCTCTCCTCTCTCTCTTTCTGGCATTTTCCCACCACGCAAAACTTTCACAGAAGCCTTTTTCTACTGAAGTTTTCTCTAATGAAAGCACCAAGAGAGTGTGAATCGATTTTCTGTATGTTCCTTAATGAGATTGTATAAAAATAATTAATAACTCTGAACTAAAGATGGTTATCAACTGAACAAGTTAAAACACAAAACTGAGACATCCAAATAGGAAAAAATACCTTGGTGTTTTCTCATTAATTATAGTCTTTCAGCTATTAAGATTAGGTCGTGATCAAACCCTGCCACCGCTTGTAAGACTTCACAACCTTCTACAGTATCAAGCAGTGCTGGCTCAACTTCGTCGCTTGAGCTTCCTAATCCAAGCCTGCCATTTTTACCGCAGCCCCAGACAAATACCCTTCCCTTAGATGTAAGAGCAAGGGAATGTACCCGGCCTCCAGATACAGAAGCAGGAGTTTCCCCAGCCAGTCCTCCACCGACAACCTGTGGCAAATTCTCCAGCCCTGTCCTACCAAGCTGATAACTTAGGTTCCATCCCCATGAAAAAACACTCGTTTCACCACCCTCGACGTCAGAGGATTTTGCACGGAAAATAGCTAGAGAATGGCCAAGACCTGATGCTATAGAAATAGGGCAAAAGTTTATGTCCACTGGAAACATGCCCATGTCTTGCTTCACTCTACCCAGCTGACCATATACATTGCTCCCACAGCTCAATAGTGTGCCATTGCCTGCAATTCAGTTACAGCATGAGGACTAGTATATAGTTACAGCATGCAACAGCAATGCGTAGATTGTGTTTACTTACTGCAAAGAACCAAGGAATGATCAAGCCCGCATGCAATATCTACTACTTTGATATTATGCAGTTCTTCCACTAAACAAGGTTCCCAAATTATTGGCATGCTTTTCTCTTTTTCCATCCCTTGTAAGACCAGCTTCTCAGCAATTTCCAGCTTTGAAGCCGCGAGTTCGTGTGCATTTGTAGGTACGTCAATGGTTGAATCCAATGGAGATGCTTCCAGACCAATTCCAATCTTCCCTATCCTACCATCAGCAGAATAACCCCAGCCAAACAATTTACCATTCTCAGTCTGGGCTAATGCATGCCCCCAACCAAAAGATACCTGTCAAAACAAATGATTTAGCAACTTTCTAATCTACAAGGAAAATAGTCTAAAGCATTCTACATGAAACTTGTGCAGTCATTCCAAAATTTGCCAGTTTCACGTACAAATACTTCCACCTTAGGGTCACACCTTAACTACATTTTCTCCTGCTAATGCTTCAACTTTGGATGGAACCAACGCCTCTGTTACACCCTTCCCAAGACCGAGCTGTCCCCTCTTGGATTTCCCCCAAACCCACAAAGAGCCATCATCTCCAATGGCTGCAGAGATAACACCAGATGCAAATGCAGCACGCACTTTTACCTGATCTAGCCCTTCTACCTTTTTTGGTTCATTCCATGTATCTCTGTTTATAATCAAAACATTAGAAAAATAACCCATTTACACTTTCATGTGAAGGTTGCAGGCAGCAACTCAGTGATATCATTTAGTTAAGCTCATGCTAAAATCACAAATGGCTGACGATCAGAGTTTGGAACCGGAAGAAAAGGATGTAAAAATCAACCACCTCATCAATGTCAGCATGCATTTTCTACTCATAAAAAACGATTTATTATAACAGACTGAGCTCAGCCCGACTTTTAAGTCCTCCCCTCTTTATCAAGAGAGCGAGCGTTCGACTCAGAGAGAAAAAAAGGATTTTCAATATGAATCACAAAACAAACAATTAGCAGACACGACAAAGAGATCCATTTGCCAAAGACCATTAAGGAGTTCGAATTTGAAACTGAACGGAAGACGTAATCAATAAAACAAATAAATCAAAGAAAACCCTTCAGCCAAAATTTAAAGCTAATGAGAAAAGATGAGAACTTAACCGCTGGATTACCTGGGGTTAAGTGGGCCTCGGCCGAGCTGGAATTCATCGTTGCGGCCCCAAGCCCAGAGATCGCCACCGCAAGTGACGGCGAGGGAGTGGTAATGGCCAGCAGCTACAGCGGAGATATCGCTGGGTAGGTTCGGGACGCGACTGGGCTCATAGGCATCGGCGGCGAGGCCTGTTAAAGATGCGGGCAGGCCCAGAGCCCCCTGGCTGCCATCCCCGAAGCTCATTACCGCTCTGTTACTCTCATTGCTATCGATACTGCTACAACTCATACGTCTTCCCCTGTAATTTATATTGAACAATTCATTTAAATGGAAATTGGAAGCAAGCGACGACGTCCTGCTTCCCAGTAATCGGAGCCGGAGCATTTCGGTTGCGTGAGTTTAATTTACTCACCTTTCTGGTTCCGGAACCAGGAGCATCTTGTCTTACCCTTCCCCACCCTCGTATATTTATTTACACACTTGACTTGTAAATACATAAAATGGTGAAAAATATTATTAAATATTTATTTTCATATATCATATATATATATATATTATTTTGATTGTAAATATATAAAATGAAAAATAAATTTATTTCCCATATAATGATAATAAATATTTTATAATCTTTTACACTAAAAAGACAGTATAGCAACAAAATTCTCTCTGCATTTTTTTTTTTAAAAAAATCAATCACAAATTATATATTATATATAAGAGCAAATTACAAAATGGTTTTTAGATTCTGGGCTCGGTTGTAATAAGATTTATTAATCTTAAAAATAGACAATTCAATCATTATGTTTTGAATAAATACTATGACTAATTTAATTAAGCCCAAAACATAAAACTTTTGTATTATTAATGATTTTAGCAAATATAGAAAGTTCTTATATCCCTCCATTCAGACCACCAGGCTTGAGCCAACTTACTTACGGGTTGGGTTCGCGGATCACGCCATCACCTGTTTTAATGTCCTTAGCCCAGCTCAGCCGGCCATTTAAAAATACTGCAGTAGCTCAGCCCACTTAGCTCAAACCAAGCTGCCCTGCTTTTTTAAGGAATATTGGGCTAGCAGAACTATAATCCTTATTTACCCTAAAAATTACTTATAAAATGTTCTGTAAGTAAATTACTTAAAAGCAGTTAAAAGAAGAATGGAAGGGGTAATTTTTTTTTTTTGTTAGTACAATAAATAAAATTATTCTTCATGAAACAAAATGAACTAATATTCACACGTGTTGAATAATAATTCAAGTAATCCATTTTGAATACGGGGGAATTTACATACAACATAATTGCATTATGTATTCATAGAAAAGAAATTAAAATCCAATGCATACGAAAAACCATTTGATCGTGCATAGATTCTTTTGGACCCAACATGAATAATAATGGTGGAGAGTGTGCCAGTTGGCAATTAGAAATCAGTAAGAGCAATATCTCTTATCCAGTCAAATCAGCCACGTGTATAATGATTGTTGGACAAGCAGATCCTAATCTAATCTGGAAAAAAATTACTTGGGCTCCCTCTCATATACACCAAACATTTTTCTGAAGCCCACGATCAGCTTCATAAGTTGGCGCTTATTTTCCTGCCTCTGTTTTCTGAGTTCAACACACAAAACTTCACTCGAGAAAATAACAAATGGCAACACAAGCACTTGTATCTTCTTCTCTTAGCTCCTCCGTGGAGACCGCCAGACAGATTCTAGGAGCAAGACCAGCACATTCTCCAACTGGTTGCTCAAGAAGGGGATCCTTCGTTGTCAGGGCAGCTTCTACTCCTCCTGTTAAGGTCTCTCTCTCTCTCTCTCTCTCTCTCTCTCTCTCTCTCTCTCTCTCCACAGTTGCTCTTTTAGGCAGAATCAGATTCAGACTTCATTTATTAGCATAGGCTTTAATGATGTTTTGTGATGTGATTTTCAGCAAGGAGCAGACAGACCCTTGTGGTTTGCATCCAAACAAAGCCTTTCTTACTTGGATGGCAGGTAATCTCTGCATCCGTGGAATCAACAAATGATCCTATTTCTAGTTTTTTCTTGCTTTTATAGTATTGATGGGTGCTATGAATCTATTTTGCAGCCTTCCCGGTGACTATGGATTCGACCCACTAGGTCTGTCAGATCCTGAAGGCCCCGGAGGGTTCATCGAGCCAAAATGGTTAGCTTATGGCGAGGTCATCAATGGCCGGTATGCTATGTTGGGTGCAGTGGGTGCTATTGCTCCTGAAATTCTGGGCAAGGCTGGCCTCATTCCACCAGAGACAGCTCTTCCCTGGTTCAAAACTGGTGTGATCCCACCAGCTGGAACATACAACTACTGGGCAGACCCTTACACGCTCTTTGTCTTTGAGATGGCACTCATGGGTTTTGCGGAGCACAGGAGATTCCAAGACTGGGCTAAGCCTGGCTCCATGGGGAAACAGTACTTCCTGGGTTTCGAGAAGTTTTTGGGGGGATCAGGAGAACCGGCTTACCCAGGAGGACCACTCTTTAACCCTCTTGGGTTCGGGAAAGATGAGAAGTCGCTCAAGGATTTGAAGCTCAAGGAGGTGAAGAATGGGAGACTGGCAATGTTGGCTATCTTGGGATACTTTGTACAGGGTCTTGTAACAGGAGTTGGACCATACCAAAACCTTCTTGATCACTTAGCTGATCCCTTCAACAACAATGTCTTGACAAGCCTCAAGTTCCATTAAGATAGCTTTCTATTTGCTTTTCGGAACTGTTCCATCACCAGCCCCTGCTTTCTCACTCTCTCTTTCTCCCTCTCACACTGTCTAGTCTTTGTTCATGTCCTGTTGAAATATCATGTGAAGAAATCATTGTAATTTGTAAGAAATTGACATGGTAATGCCTAAATTTGTACTCCTTACTCCTTAGTGTTTAAACCATTTCACTCTTTTAAGCCTGAACCTTTGTAGCATCAGAAATTCAGAGTCCATTAAGTAAAGTAAAATAGAGTGAACAGCCAAAACACTAATGAAACTGTGGATTAATGATTAAATGCAGCAGTCTCATATACTTACAGGAGAACTAAAACCCTCAAATAAAAAAGTGTCAATGAGATATTTATAATGGAACTTAATAATCTATTTTCTCTCCAAAATCAATGGAGCAATGTGATTTTTGTTATATTGGAACCAAGTTGGCTCAGTTGCTTATAAAATACTTAATTATCTAGAAAGAAAGATACTCATTAGAAAAGTAGAGACAAGACTGCACTACCATTAGCAGTCCATGTCGAGACGAATTGCATGACAAAGCTTGACCTAACTTATTAACTAGTTACTGGCAGAACAGAAACTTACCGCTGTGTAAAGAAACAAGAAGAGAAAAAGGAAAAGAAGACAACATAAACTCATCCAATGGCCAGGATTTAATAGGGGCTGCATTTCAGGCTGCGCAATAATTAAAGAGTGAGATCCAAAGAATTCAGAGATCATCAACCGCCAAAAGCACCAAGAAAGCTTTCAACTTGGTCTAAGGTGATGTTCTTAATATTAATCCTGACCATGAGTATTCGGAGGAAGGGTGAGGGTCCCCTAAGCAGCTTGAGCCAAAGGTTCATCAGCCGATGATTCTAGCCTGCAAATTATGAATAATCAGTAAGAAAGCACAGAATAGGCCTGCATATAGGAGCTCATTAAACCCAACTTACAAATTGCTGTGAGAATCAAAAGATAATAACATTTAGACTGAATGGACCTGACAAGAACAGCACAGAAATACTGTTCCTGAAGCATTGTTCATTACATCCAGAAGCCGATGGAAGGCAGCCCTTAAAAGTCAATTGACACATGATATATCAAATTAAAGTTTTCTTATGGGAGAAATTACATCAAATACCAGTTAAGTGCAAGGATTGTTATTATTATTATTTAAAATACTTTACTAATTAATTATTCCCACAGTCAATGCTTGTGCTCATTTTAGGGTTTATACAAATTATTACATCAATCTGCTCCCAGATTATAAAGTTTACATGGATGAAAAATACCAGAAGGTTCACGAAAAAGTTGTTCAGGAGGTCGTGAAATGGACTTATGATACTGTCCCATCCTAGTAAAGGATTCTAGCGTTTTGTTAATGAGTGGGCCCAAAAGAATGGGAGGGCTTAACTCACCCTTCTCCAACAAGTCTTTAAAGTTTTAACACAAAGGAATAAACATGTAAGACTGCTAAAACCGGTGCATTCCTACCTCTGGATTCCTTCTCCTACTTCCATTCTCAGGAAACTGCCAATAGTCACGGGGGCTCCCACTTCCTTTGAAAGATTATTCAAAAGAGTCTGCAGGAAAAAGGATGAAACATCAATCAACACCTTCATCTCAGTTATTATTCATACACGGACATGGATACTTTATATATGATAGAAAACCAAAAATTTCCTGCATCTTCACATGCAGGCATTTGACAAATTTAACAAGATTCACCAGGACTTATCACTAAAAGAATCCTCCAATAACACATTGTGTTAGCCAAAATTTAACATAATAAACAATTCCAATTAATATTGAAATTTTTATCTTTAGAATTCTAGCAGTATACTAACTAATATTGGAAGATAATTTTTATTGATATGTAAATAATTAACATTGAAGATTAAAGTCAAGCACAGCAAACTCTCATACCTTTACATTTACTGTATCATCAACAATAAACTTTTGCTCCATAAGAACAACTTCTTCAAAGTATTTACGCAGACGACCTTCTACCATTTTCTCTACTGCCATCTGAGACTTTGCTGTACTTTCTGCCTGTCATACATTTCAATGGAAAAAAATTAGTTTTCTGCACAATTTTAAAACTAAGATCTAACCCAATCCCACCATGTCCATTTTAAATTTCAGGAAAAGCCCCAAGAACATGTAAATTTTAAATGGAAACTCATACAACCAAATTTTAGATATTAAGTAAGATGTAAGGGGTAAATAAGTATGTAAGCAAAGCAAGGTAGATAAAACTAAAAAGATCATATTGACTGATTCCAGGATGTAGCTATTCAATTACATTAAGCAAAACAATGGATACTGAGAACCAATAACAACTCAAGTCAATCAAGAGGGAAATATAATACCTGCGACTTCAAAATTTCACGCTCACTTTCTAATGCCTCGGAGGGGACAAGTTCCTTGGCCAAGAATAATGGCTTTGCCGCCACTACATGCATTGCCAGTTCGGACCCAACACATTTCACAGCATCCAATTGAAAATTCTCACCCTCTACTTCAAGAGATAAAATAGAAGCAATTCGACCCAAGCCTGTAGATGAATTTGTACTCCGTGTCAAATTGTGTAGCACATTGGATCATACATTTTAAGTCTAGAAAAGGCATCAACAGATAATACTCAAGATAGCATCTCAGTAAGAAAATTCAAATTCAATCATTTTTATTCACATGTGGAGACAAGTGCATGCAAAAACTTGTCTGTCAAAACAAGGAAATAAAGTAATTCATTAACACTGCACCTGGTTGTGGGCTTGTGTGGAGATAGGTAGAAACAACACCATTGGACGCGGTAGATAACACAAAGCCCCTTCTAAATTTTACATGCTCCCCCATCATTGCAGCTACTTCTGTGACTGCATTCTGAACAGTTGTCTCTCCGCTTATTTTTGGATGATCTAGATTTAACTTCAAGTCCTGGAAGAAATCAAATGATTCTATCATAGCTACTAAAGGATAGCAATTCAAATTAGAGGTCTATATGTATTAATGGCAGCAATGCATACTAAAAGTTATACAGTTTGTTGACATCCTTCTATAGTTTGGTTTTTGATGTTTATGGATAAACTAAATCGAGGAAGAACATTCAATGAATTTTTTTTTACCAAAATAATGAGGTTCAGCCAATCAGCAGCACACAAATACTGATATAGTTTGATAAAGGAACATTTTTTGAATTTTGGTGCAGGTTTCCAGGTTTTAAAGAATGAAAGGAACATAAGAGAAAAAAGAGTCTGAGAAATCTCCATAGATTACATGTATAGAATAAATCTTTCAAGGTTGTCATTGGATCCATTAGATGACATTCTGAAGAGATGATTACTTCTATATCAAGGTTTTCCGTAAAAGCGCGAAGCCCAGCCAAGGTACTTAGAACATTGTTCTTTACCTTAGCAGATCGATAGGAATTTGCATTGAATACTGAAGAAAAGAAATTAAGAAAACTTTCTATCTCCTTATAAAGAAATAAAACATGATTCAGCATGCAAATCTCTGACCTCCAAATGTTCAGGCCCAAAAGGGAAGACCCCAGAAACTTGCTGAGAATTGTTCTCAATCAGCAAAGTTTGCTTTGCCAAAGACAATGCCTGCAAGAGACAATAAAAAACTAAATGAAATACAATCATGCATGATAAAAACATCTCAAAAGAAACAAGTACCGGAAATTAATACTGAACAGTAAGAGATTGCCATAAAAATAAAATTAACAAAAAAAATGCCTTTTATTGAAGAGAAACTCAAAAAGTTAAGAAACTAAGGTTAATTCTAGAACAAATTCAAAAATTGTATGAAATTTATTTGTAAATTCATAATTAGTTCAATTAGAATATGCTGTAGTACGGGAATTCCATATTAAATTATGCATTATATTTAAAATGCATTATTATTTCCAAAAAAAAAAATATTTAAAATGGATTATTCTAATTTGCGTGAAATTTCATATAAACTCTTTTTTCCTATAAAATTTCCTAAAGAATTTTTGTATGTTCTAATTGACTAGGTGGGTATAGAAATATTTTACATAAATTTCATGTTTTTAGATTTGTTCCAAAAATGACCTAAGAAATTTGTATCTGGTGGAAATGCAATCTGAAAACTTGGTTATACTAACCAAGCACTGAAAAATATCGTTCCTTGCTACAAAGTCTGTCTCGCAGTTAAGTTCAATGACAGCAGCCTTTCCCTTGCACTGCGCCAAAGCCAGCAGTCCCTCTGCAGCAGTTCGTGATGATTTTTTGGATGCCAAAACCTTCCCCCTCTTCCTCAAATCCTTCTGAGCCGCCTCTGTGTTCAAGGCCCGATCCAATTCACAAACCACAATTCACCAAAACCAACAAAACTTTAGAATCAAAACAGAAAAGACAAATGGTTTTTTATGGAGATACCAATATCCCAATTGCATTCAACAAGAGCGGCTTTGACGTCTTTAATAGGAGCACTGGTTCTTTCTCGTAATTGCTTGATAAGATTCATTTGCTGAGCACCAGGAGGAGCTTCCGCAGTGAATCGCCGCGAACAAATTCCAAACGATTCAGAATATTTGGATAAAAACGAGGCGTTGGAGATACCAGTAGATTGAGATATGACAGTCCCTTTGCTTGCAAAAGTCGAATATCCACGGCCAGACCTACTCAGCTTAGTACTAGCATATATTAACATCCCAAGAGGACGCTTTGCAGCTCTAGTAAAAGCCATTTCAGTGTCTCTCTATTAGCCAGCGATCAATCTATGCATTTGAATAACAAAGATGCAAAATCTCTCAGAATAGAGCAATTTGAGAAACAAAAAAAAAAAAAAAAAAACCCTACAAAAACTAAGGTTTAAGGTAGGATTTTTGCCAGGGAGAAGGAAGCAATAAAAGAAAATCACTAATAGAAGATTAAGAAACGAATTTCATAGCGGCTTCAGATTTCAAAAGCAACTAACCTCGAAACCAGTAATCAAGGTGGAATTGCTCGACACTGAAAGACAGAAAAGAGAAGCTGATCTAATTTCTCCATTAACCAGCAACGCTGCGTCTTGACGTCAACTCTATCAGTAAAGTGGGCCGAAACAGTGTGGCTTTGTTACTTCAAAACAAATGGGCTGAGCCCAAAACGCACACTTTTCTGTCGTTTTATCATATCCAGAAATGCAGTCACGTATTATAAACTCATGGTCTCCTTCGAATCTCCGGTCTCTAAAAATTCTTTGGTGTTTTTTTTTTTTCCTTGAAATAAGAAAATTCCCTACGCTTTGATGGAGAATTGAATAAATAGAGAACCGACTTTTACAGTTATTTAGCAGCCAAGCGAGAGAGAAAGAGGGACCTCTGCTTCCTCACCACGCGTAGACAGCTACATCTACTGGATCTCTTTGGATCGGATCCTTCCCGACCCGAACCCTCTAGATCTGTCTCAGGTACGTCCTTAATCTCTCTATTTCGATGAATGTCTGTACATAATTGTGACTATGTGCCTGTCTTAGATCCATGGTTGTTCTTGGCATTTGGTTAGGTCAATTTTTATTTTCGTTTATTCCAGGAACTTTATTGTTATTAATTCTTTGCATTATGTTCTGATCTATTTGGTTTACGCATTGGTACTATTCGATTTTGATTTTGATTTAGTCTACGGGCGTTTTGGGTTCTTGTTGTCTATTTTGCATGTTAAGTATTCGATCTCGATTGGCACTTATTCACTGTTAGTTTTCATCTGCTTAAGTTATAAATTCTTGCTGCGAAACATGTTGAAAGAACCGTTTTACATGCGCCAATATATGAGAAGATATGATGTAAATGTTGCATCTTTAAAATGTTAGAGCATTTGATGCTTCAATGAAACGTTTCGGTAATAATTTTGTCAAAACTGACCGTTATAACTTCTAATTTCTGTAGATTTGATGCTGAATGCTTCTGTTAGAGTAGCTTAGATCAAGCTGCATCAGAGATCTGCTTTACTTTTGATGAATTTCTTGACGACACTGAAGGGGAAAATGGTTTCTATGTACCAAGTTTTCCTCTTTGCTCTTTTGTTTGTGTGTGTTTGCGATGGGTTTTATCTTCCCGGGAGCTACATGCACACTTATTCAACTGGTGAATCCATATATGCCAAAGTTAATTCCTTGACTTCTATAGAAACTGAACTTCCTTTTAGCTACTACAGTCTCCCTTATTGCAAACCATTAGGTGGGATTAAAAAAAGTGCTGAGAATCTTGGAGAGCTCCTTATGGGAGATCAGATCGATAACTCTCCTTACCGGTTTCGCATGAATGTCAATGAATCTGTCTTCCTCTGCATCACCAATGCATTGAGTCAGCATGAGGTTAAGCTCTTGAAACAGAGAACCCGTGATTTATATCAGGTGAATATGATTCTGGACAACTTGCCTGCAATGAGGTATGCAGTGCAAAATGGAGTCAAAATTCAGTGGACTGGGTTTCCAGTTGGTTATACCCCACCCAATAGCAATGATGATTACATTATCAATCACCTTAAGTTCAAGGTCTTGGTTCATGAGTATGAAGGGAGTGGTGTTGAGATAATAGGTACTGGGGAGGAAGGTATGGGTATCATTTCTGAAGCTGACAAGAAGAAAGCATCTGGATATGAGATTGTTGGTTTTGAGGTTATACCCTGCAGTGTTAAGTATGACCCAGAGAAGATGACGAAGCTCCATATGTATGACAATGTTCCCTCTGTGAACTGCCCCTTGGAGCTTGAGAAATCTCAGATAATAAGAGAACAGGAAAGAGTATCCTTCACTTATGAGGTTGAGTTTGTGAAAAGTGACATCCGGTGGCCATCTAGATGGGATGCTTATTTGAAAATGGAAGGTGCTCGTGTTCATTGGTTTTCTATCTTGAACTCTCTTATGGTGATTTTCTTCTTAGCCGGTATTGTCTTTGTCATATTCCTAAGGACTGTAAGAAGGGATTTGACAAGGTATGAGGAGTTAGACAAAGAAGCTCAAGCACAGATGAACGAGGAGCTCTCTGGTTGGAAGCTTGTTGTCGGTGATGTCTTTAGAGAACCAGATTGTTCAAAGCTTCTCTGTGTGATGGTAGGAGACGGGATTCAGATTACTGGGATGGGTGTTGTTACAATTGTTTTTGCTGCCCTCGGTTTTATGTCACCAGCTTCACGAGGAATGCTGTTGACAGGGATGATAATTCTTTATCTTTTCTTGGGTATTGCTGCTGGCTATATTGGTGTTCGGATGTGGAGAACAATAAAGGGAACTTCAGAAGGGTGGAGGTCCCTTTCCTGGTCGATTGCGTGCTTCTTTCCTGGAATTGTCTTTGTTATCCTTACAGCGTTAAATTTTCTTCTATGGGGCAGCAAGAGTACTGGTGCTATTCCCATTTCTTTGTACTTTATACTCTTGTCCCTCTGGTTCTGCATTTCAGTGCCACTTACCCTTTTTGGAGGATTCTTAGGGACACGAGCTGCTGAGATTCAATATCCAGTGAGAACCAACCAGATACCTAGGGAGATTCCTGCTCGCAAATATCCATCGTGGCTTCTTGTCCTTGGTGCAGGGACTCTTCCATTTGGAACACTTTTCATTGAACTTTTCTTCATTCTTTCTAGCATCTGGCTTGGAAGGTTTTATTATGTCTTTGGATTCTTGTTGATAGTTCTCTTGTTGCTGGTTATTGTTTGTGCTGAAGTCTCAGTGGTCCTAACCTACATGCACCTCTGTGTAGAGGACTGGCGGTGGTGGTGGAAGGCATTTTTTGCTTCTGGTTCAGTTGCACTCTATGTGTTTCTTTACTCCATCAACTACTTGGTTTTTGACCTACAGAGTTTGAGTGGGCCAGTGTCGGCTATGCTTTACATGGGTTATTCACTTATTATGGCAATTGCTATCATGTTGTCTACTGGCACCATTGGTTTCCTCGTGTCCTTTTACTTTGTTCATTATCTTTTCTCATCTGTGAAGATTGATTAAAAGCTAAATTTAGTGATCTTCACTGGCCTGTTGGAGAAGCTTCTGTCATATAGGAAGAGAAAGTTGGCTGGTCATTATTCTTTTACAAAGTAACCTTTGGTATCCAACCATGTTGCACCACATTAAGATGGCTTGCGAGTATCTGTTTGATCGCATTAATACTTTCTTTGTTTTTCTGTTCTTTTTTGGGATTAGAGGACTAGTTAGTTTTAGGAATTACAATTTTCAGTTGGATTATCACCTTGTCCTGCAGTGCCAGCAGTAGCCTCTTGTCTTCCTAGTTGCTAGCTATGAACTTAAGTTGAACTACATATTCCTTTATATTTTGATATTTGGAGAAAATTGTAATTGAATGGATATTATATAATTGTATTTTCTCTTACTTTAGCTACTGAAAGAAAGATTCATTTCTATTTCTGTTGATTTCATAATTGGCATCTTGGATTTGTTGGTTGATTTCATGTATGCCCGCAGCGATTAAAGTTAGGTTTGGTTTGACATTGAGTATTGGTCATTACCATTTCATGAAGCTCTTCGGATTTGGCCTAGCTTTGGTTCTGATTGTTAAACTTTACACCTAATTGTTATATTGGTATCAACATGAATAATTTTCAACACGAATTGTATCCTTAAATTTGTCAATGATCAAAATTGTTCTTTTAGGTTTTGGTTAGCTCAGCAAATGGGTTTGTCCAACATTTTGTTGTTGCAAGTATATCAGTCTCGTGTGTTCAGTAACAATCTCTACTTTGCTCGAATCCTTCTGACTTGGACCAGACTAAGCTTCGTCTTTTCAGTAAAAGTTTTGCTTAACTAATTGTGATGGGCAAGCTAGACCAACTGGCTTTTTTGGGCTTAGCACAAACTTGTCCATTTTTTTTGTCTAAAGTCCAACTTGACTCGAAAAAGATTTAAAATTTATTAGTAAGACGACTAATATAAATATAAATAAAATTAATAAAACAATTAAAATGAAATAATTAAAATATTAATAAAATAAATTAAAATGAATAAAAAGTATACTTCTCCGGCTATGAGACCCGACAAGTCCGAGTCCAGCACATCATGGGGCTGGCTAATATCTAAAATTTTCTTAAATTTTGTTGTAATATATATGTTCACAATAGTGAATAGACTAAAAGTACATTAAAATTATGATATCTTGTATTATTTTTGATAAAAATATTATTCTTTTCAAATTAAAAAAAAAAAAAATTGTAAAAAAATCCAACCGTGTATAGATAAGATTTTAATGCTTTTAATTTTTATGTCTTGTAAATTGTGTGAAGGCTATTGAAAATATTTATACATGCAGGAGAGTAAAAGGAAAAAATTAAAAGGTGGTCTCAGTCCTCAACAGATAGTCAAGATATTAATTAAATAGATTAATAATAAACAAAAAATATAGTTCTTACGACAAATCCAAGCTCAGTACATCATGAAGTAGGCTAATATTTAAATTTTTTCTTAAATTTGGACTTTACATACCTCTCATATCTAAGGCACAGGTAAATTGTAATATTTTATATTATCTTTGGTAAAATAGTTATTTTTTTCAAATTAAAAAAGTAATGCTATTATTTTTAAGTTTTAGAGTATCATTTTAAAATTTTAATAAATATTTATTTTAAAGAAAAATTAAACAATTTTTATTTTTGTCTTATCCTTTAAAAACCGATAAGACAACATGCTATAAAAATTCAATGATATTTTCAGCAAAAAGTATTTGAACGATATAATATACAATAATTAAAATATTACTTGAATACATTAAAAATAAAGAAAAAATATAGTTCTCAGGTCGTGAAACCCAACAAGTCCTAGCTCAACACATGATAGAGCAGATTAATGTTTGAATTTTTTCTTAAATTTAAATTTAATATATTTATTTATAATAGTGAACATACTAAAAATATAGTAAAATTATGATATTTTATATTATATTTGGTAAAAAAAAATTTTAAAAATAAAAAGTACATGCTATTATTTTTATATTTTGAGTTACAATTATAAAAATTCATTGAATACTCTTTTTTTAAAAAAATTTGAAAATATTTTTATTGCTTTCTTATTTTTTTAAAAATAAATAGGACAAAATACTACAGAAGACCAATAATATTTTTAATAAATAGTATTTAAACGAATTAATATAAAATAATTAAAATATTAATCAAATAAATTCAAAATGAACATCATGGAGCAAGCTAATATTTAAACCTTTTTTTTTAAAAATTGAACTTGATATTTTTGTCTATAATAGTGAATAGGCAGGCTAGAGGTATAGTCAAGTTGTAATATTTCATTTTAAAAATTTAATAAATACTTCTTTTAATTTTCTCTTAAACATTTTTATTGTTTTCTTATTCGTTAAAAATCAATAAAACAAAATGTTACCAAAGATCAATAATATTTTCATCAATAAGTATTTAAATAGATTAATATAAAATAATCAAACTATTAGTTAAATAAATTGAAAATGAACAAAATGTAGTTTTTGGGTCTTGAGACCCGACATGTCTGAACTCAGTATATCATGGAGTGAGTTAATATTCGAAGTTTTTCTTAAATTTATTGTAGCGCCCGGACCGAGAAGGAAAAAAAAAAAGCCACGTCAGCAGGCCCGGTCAGCAGTCCCGGCCAACCGGGACTTGCCACGTGGCAAAACCACGTCGTTTCAAAAAGGGCCACGTTGGCGATCCGCGTGGGTGCGATCGGACGGCCCAGATCAAGCGTGTGATCGGACGGCCCAGATTTAAACGCACGGACGGCTCAGATTTAAACGCACGGACGGCCCAGATTTAATCAAAAACGGACGGCCCAGATTAAAACAAAATGGACGGCTGAGATCAAAAGGCAAGGGGTTATAAATAGAACCCCCACACCAGACCACAAACCCTAGCCGCCTGCCGCTCGCCGGAGAAGACGAACCAGAAGCCGGCCGCCGCCACCCGCCGCCGCACCAGAGGAACTTCCGACCACCGATCGAGGTAAATTTCGTACCCCCGACTCGTTTTTCCACGCTGATTCCTCCTGTGGCCAAATCGGAGCCAAAATCCTGGCCAAACGGCCGGAATGCACGGCCGAAGCCCAGCGGGGCCGCCGCGCCCTTCTCGGTTTTTGCCTCCGATGAGGCCCTTCCCGGCCTCCGTTTGATGCAAATTTTATATCACCGTGATCACCACTCTTTTCTCTACAGGTTGATCGGAGCCGAATCACCAAAACACGAACCTCGTCGGAGAGCCGCCGCACCTGAGAGCGCCGCCGCCGATAAGCTCCGTTTTTCCATGATTTTTTGGCCCCCCGAGAGCCCTAGGGTTGTTTTCTCGCAGGGACCGATGCGAGTGTGGCCGAATTCGGCCGAAAATGGCCGAAAACAGCCAACCCGAGGCGAATCGCCGCTGCCAGCGGCGGCGCCGTCGCCGGAGCACGGCGGAGCCGCCGTGCCGGAGTTGTGATTTGGGCCGAAAGGGGCCCTGGGCCTAATTTGGGATTTTTTTTTGGAACACGTGCAGGTACCAGTAGTGCGTTTCAGTTCCCCGAGGAAAATTCAGGAAAAATTAGGGACAGCCTGTAGGCGCACTGTGAAGCCGTGTTCGGACCCCGAAACGAGTAAGGACCCCTCACCCTATTTCCTATCACGGTTTTAAAGTTCAATAAATGATAAAATGGTATTTCATGAATCAACGAATGTGTGAAATTGCTTAAGGTCGCTAATGGAGCCTGAATCTAGTGTATTTGTCGGTTAACTGTTATTTGGCCTGTTTTACAGTATTCAATGCAGCATGAGGTTCGATGTTTTCATTTTATAGTTTCGTGTGCATATTGTACTGTTTTATTGATTATGGATTGAATGACTGGGGTGTTGATACTATATGTTGTCTGTTTGGCATAAATTATCGTTTAGCTTGTTTGTATGTGATTGAAAATGCTGACTGAGGGAAAAGGCGAATGAAAGATTATGTGAATGGGTAATTGTATAATATGGTCAGCCTGACTAGATATCCTGGGAGATGGTGGACGGACCGGGTCCGTAGGGAACCCTACCGGGATTGTGGTCTCCCATACCGGACGGGGTATGGAGATCTTATGTGTTTTGGCGCCCATACCGGACGAGGTATGGGGACGGCCCGTTTCACCCTCATACCGGACGGGGTATGGGGACGGTCCGTTTCACCCTCATACCGGACGGGGTATTGAGGTTTATGGTTTTGGCGCCCATACCGGACGGGGTATGGGGACGGCCCTGGAATTCGATGACGAATGTTAAGGATTAACGGGTAGCGGGACCCCTATGGATCCCCATGGATACTAGTGGGCTGGTGAAATTAGGAAAATATGTTGTGAAACTATCGAATTACGAAGAGTGTGATAGGTATTATGTTATACAGTTCATATATATGTTTTCATGATGATGATGATGTTATTGCTTTCGTACATTGTTTTATGAATTTCACCGAGGTAAGTAAATGGTAAAGGTTTTATTTTCGATAAAAGGATTTGTTGTAAATTATGATCCATTGGTCTTTTTGTGTTTTCTACCCACCTTTACCTCCGTGACGGTGAGATATCGTGATGTCTTTACTGGGCTAGTGTAGCTCATTCCTTATTTAATCATTTCAGATCAAGAGGACATCGTTCCCGAGCCACTTCCGCAGGAGGACGACGAAGGGGACGCCTAAGGACTCCATAGTCACATTCGTAGTTTTTACTTTCAAGTTTCTCTTTTAGGTAGTTTAATCTTTTATATTTTGTGAGTATATTTTGGTTTTAGTGTAAGGGATGTTATTCAAATTTTGACTTCGCTTCCGCATTTGATATTTATAATACAAATTCCATTATGAATTACCGGGGCTGTTACAGTTGGTATCAGAGCCGCATTTCCTCGGACCCATCCCTTACACTAATGTGCCTTAGAGAAATACTCACCGATATATTGTTACTCAATCATTCCTTGTGAATGCAGGAACACAGAAATGAGGAGAGGAAGGCCCCCACTAAACCGAGCGGCCCCAGATAATTCAATTCGGGAGGATCTAGATAGACTATTCGAGATGGTGGAGGCTCTCGCAGCTGCCCAACGAAGGCAAGAGGAGAGAAGGGAGTTGCCGGGACCTCCTCCGCTAGCGCAGGTTGAGCCCCCGCTACAGCAGGCTGATCTCGAGCCACCCCGGTAGGAGCCTGTTCCTCTACAATACCACCCGGCACCACAGCCGCGGTTCGATCCGGTACCACAGCCATAGTACCAACAGGTGCCGCCACAGCACATTCCAGTGCCCCCACCACATCAGCAGGCGTCACCACAGGGTCCCCCAGTTCACCCTCAGCCGGCCCCTGTCCCTCTACCTCGGGACCCCGCTCCCTCCTTGATCGACCCCGCTTCATAGAGAGGTACAGGAGACTGAACCCTTCTACTTTTCAGGGGGGATCCTCGTTCGAAGAGGCCCAATATTGGCTGGCAGAGACTGAGAGAGCTTTTGAGACCTTGGGAGTAGTTCCTGAGCAGAGGGCTGCCATTGCCTCCTACATGCTGGTAGGGGAAGCAGTACGCTGGTGGGAGCTCAAGCGGGCCACCCTGCCTGTACCAGTTACTTGGGAGCAGTTCCTAGCGGCCTTCCATGCGGAGTATCTCCATAAACACATCCAACATTTAAAAGAAATGGAATTTGCTCAATTGGTCCAGGGTAATATGATAGTGTCGGAGTATGCCCGCAAGTTCCTGGAGTTGGGCCGACATGCCTCGGAGACATTGTTGGATGAGGGCCAAAAGGCCAGGAAATTCCTGTGGGGCCTCCGCCCGGCGATCAGACAGCACTTATTAGTGATGGAGCTCGAGACATATTCGGCAGTCCTGGCAAAGGCGCAGATCATAGAAAGGAGCTTCGACACCCGCCCTCAACTAGTGGGAAGTTCCCGACCCTCAGCCCCGCTCCGCAGGCCAGCGCCTACCATGCCTGTCCAACTCAGTAAGAGGCCCAGACCTGCCGTCCAGGCCCCTCCTCAGGCTATGGGGGCAGCACGTGGGAAGATCTGCCAGTACTGCGGCAGGGATCATGGGGACCGACCCTGCTACCGCCTCAACAACACCTGTCGCATATGCGGCAGTGCCCAGCACTATGCGAGGGAGTGCCCTAGGAACCAGAATCAAGGGAGGCCTCCAATCTAGGGCAGAGTTTACAACCTTACCCAGAAGGATGCCGACGCAGACCCGGACGTGGTACATGGTATGTATACTATCTCTGGCCACATTGCTCATATTTTGTTTGATACTGGTGCATCACATTCTTTTATTTCACATGTTCTTGCTTCCAAAATTTGTGTATCACCTGATAGACTTGATTCATTAGTGCTTGTATCTACCGCTGGGGGGGAGACATTGCTAGGAGAGGTTGTCTACAGGGCATGTGCCGTGGAGATAGTAGATAGGGAATTGAGGGTAGACCTGATAGGGTTAGACACAGGGGATTTTGATGTAATCCTAGGAATGGATTGGCTAGCGGCGTATCACGCCACCATAGACTGCTTTAATAAAAAGATTGTATTTAATCCTCCCAACGAGGAGCCATTTACAAGTTAATAAAATTATTCGGTACTGATTTTTCCCTAATGACAAATTCTTTTCTTCTTAATGCCCAGTGCCTTGATATTGTATTTTCCCTAACTAGGTAAACCCAAGAAAGAAGTTTGTATCCAAGAGATTCCAGTAGTCCGAGACTTTCCAGACGTATTTTCGGATGAACTGCCCGGTCTACCAGGGGACAGAGAGGTCGAGTTCACCATAGACTTACAGCCAGGAACCCAACCCATCTCGGTAGCTCCTTACCGAATGAGCCGCATCGAGATGGAAGAGCTAAGGAAACAAATCACTGAGCTACAAAACAGTGGCTTCATTAGACACAGCATTTCCCCATGGGGTGCCGGGGTTACTTTTGCAAAGAAAGGGGATGGAACGCTGAGACTGTGTATTGATTATAGAAGGATAAACAAGGTAACAATTAAGAACAAGTACCCT
Source organism: Carica papaya (assembly GCF_000150535.2). Next base: position 81,146 of record NW_019014684.1, on the reverse strand, counting down.
TTTCCCCAGATTGATGACCTTTTCGATCAGTTGCAGGGTGCACAGGTCTTTTCTAAAATAGATCTACGATCAGGTTACCATCAGGTAAAAGTGAGGGCAGAAGACATCCCCAAGACGGCATTCCGAACCAGGTACGGACACTATGAGTTCCTGGTTATGCCGTTTGGGCTAACCAACGCCCCGACCATCTTTATGGATCTAATGAACAAAATCTTCAGAGAATTCTTAGACCAATTTGTCATCGTGTTCATCGATGATATCTTAGTCTACTCAAAAAGTAGGGAAGAACATGCTCGTCATCTTGCCCAAGTCCTACAGGTACTCAGGGAAAAGAAGTTGTATGCGAAGTTGAGCAAGTGTGGGTTTTGGCTCGAACAAACCGCCTTCCTAGGACATGTTATATCGAAGGAAGGGGTGTCGGTGAACCCCGAAAAGGTTGAAGCGGTACTTGGTTGGGAAAGGCTGACAACAGTTAAGGAAATTCGCAGTTTCCTAGGGATGGCAGGTTATTACCGCCGGTTTGTCGAAGGGTTCTCTAGTCTAGCAGCTCCTCTAACCTGACTCACAAAGAAGAATACAAGGTTTGAATGGAATGAGAACTGCGAGAGGAGTTTTTCAGAGTTGAAGAAGCGACTGACTACTGCACCAGTGCTGGCTCTACTGAGTGGATCAGGAGGGTACACAGTTTATAGTGATGCCTCCTATCTGGGCCTGGGTTGTGTCCTAATGCAGCATGGAAAGGTTATAGCATATGGGTCTAGACAGCTAAAGAATCATGAGAAGAACTATCATACCCATGACTTGGAGCTTGCCGCCATCATACACGCCTTGAAAACCTGGCGCCATTATTTGTATGGAGAGACCTTTCAGATCTACACCGATCATAAGAGTTTGAAGCATATCTTCACCCAGAAGGATCTCAACATGCGTCAGAGAAGGTGGATGGAACTCCTCAAGGACTATGATTGTGACATCCTATACCATCCAGGTAAGAGCAACGTGGTGGCCGATGCCCTCAGCAGGAAAAGTGCAGGCACCCTAGCCCATCTGATGGTTTCAGAATGTAGGTCCATTGGGGCTACACAGCAGGTTCGCCTGCGAGACCTGAAGAGAGTCACATGTTTGGGCCACCTAGCAGTCCAACCCGAGTTAATCCAAAGAATAAAGGAAGCCCAGTCAGTCGACCCCGCCCTAGTAACCCGCAAGAAGAGTGCAGAACAGGGAGTGAGCTCAGAATTTCAGATCTCCGCCGACGGATTAATTCGTTTCAGGGACAGAGTGTGTGTCCCAGACGACAGTGAGTTAAGAAGAGACATCATGACAGAGTCCCATAGTTCAAGGTTCGCCATGCATCCAGGAAGTACGAAAATGTACCAAACTATACGACCTCGGTTATGGTGGAATGGGATGAAGAGAGATATAGCCGACTTTGTATCTAAGTGCTTGGTATGTCAGCAGGTCAAAAGCAAAACATCAACGCCCGGGCGGGTTACTTTCAGCCTTTACCGATTCCAGAGTGGAAGTGGGAACATATCACCATGGACTTCGTATCGGGACTACCCAAGGCACGATCGGGACATGATGCTATATGGGTAATTGTTGACCGACTCACTAAGTCTTCCCACTTCCTGGCCATCAGAATGACTGATCCCTTGAACAAGTTGGCAAGAATGTATATCCGGGAGGTAGTCAGACTGCATGGAGTTCCAGTAACAGTGGTATCCGACAGGGATCCCAGATTCACTTCTCGGTTTTGGAATAGTTTCCAGCAAGCTATGGGAACAAAGCTGTCTCTTAGTACTGCTTTCCACCCCCAAACCGATGGACAATCAGAGAGGACAATTCGTACGCTGGAGGATATGCTCCGAGCTTGTGTCCTTGACTCCGGGGGCCATTGGGACGACCACCTACCCCTGATAGAGTTTGCTTACAACAACAGTTACCAAGCAAGCATCGGCATGGCCCCATACGAGGCGCTATACGGGCGTCCGTGCAGGTCGCCGATCTGTTGGGAGGAAGTGGGCGATAGAAGATTGTTTGGCCCGGATTTGGTAGAAGAAACCACGTCCAGACAGCTCAGAGTAGGCAGAAGAGTTATGCCGATACCCGGAGAAGAGACCTGGCCTTTGAGAAAGGCGACCGGGTGTTTCTTAAAGTCACCCCCTTCAAGGGAATTAGTAGGTTCGGCAGGAGGGGTACCACTGCCTACAGACTTGCACTGCCTCCTGAGCTCTCCCGGGTTCATAATGTGTTTCATGTATCTATGCTCGTAAGTACAATCCGAACCCTTCTCATGTCTTGGCTCACGAACCGCTTCCACTCCGAGAGGACTTGTCTTATGAAGAAGTACCGGTCAGTATCACGGACCGAGAAAGCAGGATACTCCGTAACCGGGAAATATCATTTGTAAAAGTCATGTGGCAGAACCACACGCCCAGGGAGGCGACTTGGGAACTGGAATTAGAATTTAGGGCCCAATATCCTCATCTGTTTGATCAAGAGTAATGAGGCAAATTTGGGGACCAAATTTCTTTATGGGGGGGGAGAGTTGTAGCGCCCGGACCGAGAAGGAAAAAAAAAAAAAGCCACGTCGGCAGCCACGTCAGCAGGCCCGGTCAGTAGTCCTGGCCAACCGGGACCTGCCACGTGGCAAAACCACGTCGTTCCAAAAAGGGCCACATTGGCGATCCGTGTGGGCGCGATCGGACGGCCCAGATCAAGCGTGCGATCGGACGGTCCAGATTTAAACGCACGGACGGCCCAGATTTAATCAAAAACGGACGGCCCAGATTAAAACAAAATGGACGGCTGAGATCAAAAGGCAAGGGGTTATAAATAGAATCCCCACACCAGACCACAAACCCTAGCCGCCTGCCGCTCGCCGGAGAAGACGAACCAGAAGCTGGCCGCCGCCACCCGCCGCCGCACCGGAGGAACTTCCGACCGCCGATCGAGGTAAATTTCGTACCCCTGACTCGTTTTTCCACGCTGATTCCTCCTGTGGCCAAATCGGAGCCAAAATCCCGGCCAAACGGCCGGAATGCACGGCCGAAGCCCAGCGGCGCCGCCGCGCCCTTCTCGGTTTTTGCCTCCGATGAGGCCCTTCCCGGCCTCCGTTTGATGCAAATTTTATATCACCGTGATCACCACTCTTTTCTCTACAGGTTGACCGGAGCCGAATCACCAAAACACGAACCTCGCCAGAGAGCCGCCGCACCCGAGAGCATCGCCGCTGGTAAGCTCCGTTTTTCCGTAATTTTTTGGCCCCCCGAGAGCCCTAGGGTTGTTTTCTTGCAGGGACCGATGCGAGTGTGGCTGAATTCGGCCGGAAACGGCCGAAAACAGCCAACCCGAGGTGAATCGCCGCCGCCAGCGGCGGCGCCGTCGCCGGAGCACGGCGGAGCCGCCGTGCCGGAGTTGCGATTTGGGCCGAAAGGGGCCCTGGGCCTAATTTGGGATTTTTTTTGGAACACGTGCAGGTACTAGTAGTGCGTTTCAGTTCCCCGAGGAAAATTCAGGGAAAATTAGGGACAGCCTGTAGGCGCACTGTGAAGCCGTGTTAGGACCCCGAAACGAGTAAGGACCCCTGACCCTATTTCCTATCACAGTTTTAAAGTTCAATAAATGATAAAACGGTATTTCATGAATCAACGAATGTGTGAAATTGCTTAAGGTCGCTAATGGAGCCCGAGTCTAGTGTATTTGTCGGTTAACTGTTATTTGGCCTGTTTTACAGTCTTCAATGCAGCATGAGGTTCGATGTTTTCATTTTATAGTTTCGTGTGCATATTGTACTGTTTTATTGATTATGGATTGAATGACTGGGGTGTTGATACTATATGTTGTCTGTTTGGCATAAATTATCATTTAGCTTGTTTGTATGTGATTGAAAATGCTGACTGAGGGAAAAAGCGAATGAAAGATTATGTGAATGGGTAATTGTATAATATGGTCAACCTGACTAGATATCCTGGGAGATGGTGGACGGACCGGGTCCGTAGGGAACCCTACCGGGATTGTGGTCTCCCATACCGGACGGGGTATGGAGATCTTATGTGTTTTGGCGCCCATACCGGACGGGGTATGGGGACGACCCGTTTCACTCTCATACCGGTCGGGGTATTGAGGTTTATGGTTTTGGCGCCCATACCGGACAGGGTATGGGGACGGCCCGTTTCACCCTCATACCGGACGGGGTATTGAGGTTTATGGTTTTGGCGCCCATACCGGACGGGGTATGGGGACGGCCCTGGAATCCGATGACGAATGTTAAGGATTAACGGGTAGCGGGACCCCTATGGATCCCCATGGATACTAGTGGGCTGGTGAAATTAGGAAAATATGTTGTGAAACTATCGAATTACGAAGAGTGTGATAGGTATTATGTTATACAGTTCATATATATGTTTTCATGATGATGATGATGTTATTGCTTTCGTACATTGTTTTATGAATTTCACCGAGGTAAGTAAATGGTAAAGGTTTTATTTTCGATAAAAGAATTTGTTGTAAATTATGCTCAATTGGTCTTTTTGTGTTTTCTACCCACCTTTACCTCTGTGACGGTGAGATATTGTGATGTCTTTACTGGGCTAGTGTAGGTCATTCCTTATTTAATCATTTCAGATCAAGAGGACATCGTTCCCGAGCCGCTTCCGCAGGAGGACGACGAAGGGGACGCCTAAGGACTCCATAGTCACATTCGTAGTTTTTACTTTCAAGTTTCTATTTTAGGTAGTTTAATCTTTTATATTTTGTGAGTACGTTTTGGTTTTAGTGTAAGGGATGTTATTCAAATTTTGACTTCGCTTCCGCATTTGATATTTATAATACAAATTCTATTATGAATTACCGGGGCTGTTACATTTATAGTTAATATACTTGTATATAATAGTAAATAGATTATGTAACACCCAACCTTTCATTTTTTTATTTTATTAATTTTTATTTTTATTTTTATATAAATATAATTATTATTTATATGATTTCAATTTAATTTATTTAATTTTAATTTGATTTAATAATAATAACAATAATAATAAAAAGGGAAAAAATTGGTTAGGGATTTAATTGAAAATAATTTTGAGAAAAAGGGGTGAAAATTTTGGTTTTGAAAGTATTTTTGAAAAAAAAATTGAAAACCGTAGGTTAAAACGCAATTTAAAAAAGTTACACCACCTCAGCTGCCCAGTCAGCAGCCCCGACAAACCAGGACGCACCAAGTGGCAGAGGCACTGACGCGGGAGGCCACGCGGGGGGAGCCACGTGGGCGATCCGCATGCGCGCGATCGAACGGCTGAGATCTGTTCCCGTGCGCACTGACGACCCAGATCAAAAACGCGCACGAACGACCTAGATTGCATCGCACACGGATGGCCCAGATTGAATCGCGCACGGATGACCCAGATTGAATCGCGATGAAGGACCCATATTTACTCCCTATTTAATTGCGATCAGATGATTCAGATTAAAAGCGATGGACGACCCAGATCAAAAGCGGATGAGTATAAATAACCCCATCCGCACCCAAACTTTGACCCTAGCAGCCAGAGCCCCTTGCCGGAGAAGACAGCTCAGCCATCAGGGAGCCGATCGTCGCCACCCGCCGCCGTACTGGAGCAATTTCCGACCACCAAACGAGGTAAAAACTTCCCCTCTTGAAAGGTGTAAGTTCGACTGAATTCGATAAAAAATGGTCGAAAACAGCCAACCCGAGGCGGATTGCCGCCGCAGGCGGCGGCACTGTCGCCAGAGCACGGCGGAGCCATCGTACCGGAATTTTAAAATTGGCTGAGTAGGCCCTGGGTCTGATTTTTATGTTATTTGAGACACTTGTAGGTACCGTAAGCGCGTTTCAGTTCCCGAAAAAAAATTCAGGGAACCAAGGGACCGCCCGTAAGCGCAGTAACTATCTAGTTTTCGGCGTCGAATCGCGCAGTAACTATCTAGTTTTTGGTGTCGAATCAAGTAAGGACCCCTCACTCTATTTTCTATCATGGAATTAAAGTTCAAATAAATAATAATATGGTCCTTTGTACAAATTAAATGGATGTGCTTGATTAATTACGGATTGCTAATGGAGCCCAAAATCGGACATTGTTTTCTATCGATTACTGTTGATTTATTGTACAGTTTAAAAGTATGATGATATCTTATTTGTATATTGTATGGTTTAAATGCGTGTATTACTGTCTTACTTGACTACTGTTTGATTTTGGGAATCTAAGATATGATTGTATTGTTGGATGCACGTTATTTGTTTATGTATTTATGTTTGATTTGGTGACGGAGACTAAGGATAAATAAGAATGGGATGTGATCTGATAAATAGATAAGATGACAGTCTCACTAGATATTTTGAGATATGGTGGACGGACTGAGTTCATAAGGAACCCTACCGTGAACGTTGTCTAATACCGGACGGGGTATGGATACTTGGTCATTTGACACTCATACCAGACGAGGTATAGGGACGGCCCGCTTCACTCTCATACCGGACGGGGTATTGAGGTTTAATTTCTTGGCGCTCATATCGGACAGAGTATGGGGACGGTCCTGGAATTAAGATTGTTAATGGAAAGGGTTCACGTGTAGCGGGGACACCCCTATGAATCCCCATGGATACTAGTAGGCTGGTGAAATGAGAAACGGTGATGATTATTTATTGTTAATGAATATGAATTTATGATATATTCTATGTTACTGATTGTACATAAAGTTATGATCTGTATGATATTATTGTCTTTATAGGTTGTTTTCGCAGGTTCTCTAAGGGTAAGAAAAAGGGAAAATGGTTTTAATTTTAATGAATGTATTGGTTTAAAAATTGTGCTCCATTGGTTGTTTTTGGTTTTCTACCAACATTTGCTTCTATGACGGTGATATATTGTGATGTCCTTACTGAGTTAGTGTAACTCACCCCTTATTTAACCATTTCAGATCAGGAGGACCCGATTCCTAAGCCCGATCCACAAGAAGGCTACGAATAGATGCTAGATACTTTATAGTTTCCTTTATTTTTTCCATTTTTTCGTATTTCTTTTAGAGAATTGTTCCGTGATATTTGTTAGTACTTTTAAGTTATCGTGTAAGGGATGTTAACCTTAACCTTTATTTTACTTTCGCACTCAAATTTTTATATGCATTTATTTTTAAATTTCCAGGGTTGTTACAGTTGGTATCAGAGCTGTGTTCATTGGACTCGTCCCTTACACAATAATACTTAGAGAAACACCAAATAATGAATTATCACTTAACCCTTCCTTGTGAAATGCAGGTACAGAGAGATGAGAAGAGGAAGACCGTACTAAACTGAGCAGCCCGGGAGGGTTTACTCAGGGAAGACGTGGACAGGATATTTGAGATGGTATAAAGACTCATTGCGGCCCAGCAGGGCCGAGAGGAGAGGAGGGAGCTACCTGACTCTCCTCCGCTGCCACAGGTTGAGCCACCACTGCAGCGAGAGGATCCTGAGCCACCCTGGTATGACCCTGCTCCTCCACAGTACCACCCGGTACCATTGCAACAGTATAATCCGGTGCCCCTGCCGTATCAATAAGTATCACCACAGGGGCCCCCAGTCTACCATCAGCCTGACGCAGTCCCTTTTCCATGGGACCCAGTTCCTCCCACGATTGACCCTGGCTACATAGAAAGGTATAAGAGACTAAACCCATCCACTTTTGCAGGGGGATCCTCTTTTGAAGATGCTGAGTACTGGTTGGCAGAGATAGAGAAAGCCTTCAAGACCTTAGGGGTGACTTCTAAACAAAAGGTCACTCTTGCTACCTACATGCTAGTGGGAGAAGCAGACCGCTAGTGAAAACTCAAGCAGACCACCCTGCTCGTTCCAGTTACTTGGGAACAATTCCTACCAGCCTTTCATGCAGAGTACCTCCCAGAGCATCTCCGACATATGAAGGAGATGGAGTTCGTCCACTTGGTCCAGAGGAACATGACTGTGTCAGAATATGCTTGTAAGTTCCTGGAGTTGGGCCGATACTCCCCCTGAGACGTTGGATGAGGGCAGAAAGGCTAGGAGATTCCAGTGGGGCCTCTGCCTAGAGATCAGGCAGCATTGTTTGTGCTGGAGCTCAAGACTTATTCGGGCGTTCTGGCCAAGGCACAACTGGTGGAGAGGAGCTTCCACACCCTCCCTCAGGCAACAGGGAACCTCAGACCCTCAGCTCTACTTCGCAGACCAGTACCTACTATGTCTGTCCAATAGAACAAGAGGCCCAGACCGGGGATCTAGGCTCCCATTCAGGCTCCAGTGGTAGGACTTGGTAAGATCTATCAGCATTGCGGTAGGGATCACGGGGACCGACCCTACTACCACCTCAACAACACCTGTCGCATATGTGGTAGTACCCAACATTATGCGAGAGAGTGCCCAAGGAACCAGAATTAGGGCAGACCTTCTATTCAGGACAGAGTTTACAACCTCACCCAGTAGGATGTCGAAGCCGACCCGGACGTGATATAGGGTATGTACACTATCTGTAACCATTTTACTCATGTTTTGATTGACACTGGTGCATTGCATTCATTTGTTTCACCTATTTTTGCATCAAAATTTAATGTATTACTTGATAAACTTGATTCAATATTATTTGTGTCTACTGGTGAGAATGTAATACTATTAAAAAAAGTTGTCTATAGGACTTGTGCTGTAGAGATAGCAAATAGGAAACTGAGTGTAGACCTAATAGAATTAGACACGAGAGATTTTGATTAATTTTAGGGATGAATTGGCTAGCGGCGTATCACGCAACCGTAGATTGTTTTAGCAAGAAGGTTGTATTTAATCCTCCTAATGAGGAGCCATTTACAAATTAATAAAATCATTTAGTACTTATTCCTTAATGGCAAGTTTTCTTATTCGTCGAGTACCTTAACATTGTTATTTTCTCTAACTAGGCAAACCCAAGAAAGAAAATTGTATTCAAGAGATTCCGGTAGTTTGAGACTTTTCAGATGTATTTTCGAATGAACTACCCGGACTACCAGTGGATAGGGAAGTCGAGTTCACCATAGATCTACAGCCAGGCACCCAGCCTATTTCAGTTACTCCTTACCGCATGAGCCGTGTTGGGATGGAGGAGCTGAGGAAACAGATCACTAAATTGCAAGACAGTGGTTTTATCAGACATAATGTGTCCCCTTGGGGTGCCGAAGTCACTTTTGCCAGAAAGGAAGATGAAATGTTGAGACTATGTATTGATTACAGAGGGTTGAACAAGGTCATAATCAAGAACAAATATCCCCTTCCTAGGATTAATGACCTCTTCGATCAGTTGCAGGGTGCGCAGGTCTTCTCCAAAATAAATCTGCGATCAGGTTACCATCAAGTAAAATAAGGACAGAAGACGTCCCCAAGACGACTTTTCGAATCAGGTATGGACATTATGAGTTCCTGGTCATGCCATTTGGACTAACCAACGCCCCAACCATCTTCATGGATCTGATGAACAGGGTCTTCAGATAATTCTTAGATCAATTTGTTATCGTGTTCATCGATGACATCCTGGTCTATTCAAAAAGCAGAGATGAACATGCTCACCATCTAGCTCCGGTTTTGCAGGTTCTCAGAAGAAAGAAGCTGTATGCGAAGTTGAGTAAGTGTGGATTTTGGCTTAAGCAGACCACCTTCCTAGGACACATCATATCAAAGGATGGAGTATTAGTGAATCCTGAAAAGGTTGAAGTAGTGGTCGCTAGGAGAAATTGACATTAGTTAAAGAAATCCGTAGCTTTCTGGGAATGGCGGGCTATTACCGCAGGTTCGTTGAAGGATTTTCTAATCTAGCTGCTCCCCTAACCCGACTCACAAAGAAGAATGCCAAGTTTGAGTGGAAAGAGGACTGTGAAAGAAGTTTTTTAGAACTAAAAAAGTGGCTGACTACTGCACCTGTGCTGCCTCCTATCTTGGCCTGAGTTGTATTTTAATGCAGCATGAAAATGTCATAGCCTATGGGTTTAGACAGTTAAAGAGTCATGAGAAAAATTATCCCACCCATGACTTAGAGCTTGCCGCAATCATGCACGCTTTGAAGACTTGGCACCATTATTTATATGGAGACACCTTTCATATTTATACCGATCACAAGAGTTTGAAACACATATTCACTCAAAAGGATCTCAACATGCGTCAGAGAAGGTGGATAGAGCTTCTTAAGGACTATGATTGTGACATCTTGTACCATCTGGGTAAGGGTAATGTGGTAGCCGATGCACTCAGCAGAAAAAGTACAGGTATTTTAGCCCATTTGATAGTTTAGAATGCAAGCAAATTGGGGCCACACAACAGGTTCGACTTTAGGACTTGAGGAGAGTCACATGTTTAGGTCATCTGACCATCCAGCCTGAGTTAATCCAGAGAATAAGTGAAACTCAGTCAGCTAATCCCACCCTAGTGGCCCTCAAGAACGATGCAGAACAGGAAGTTAGCTCAGAATTCTGAGTCTCCGCAGATGGGTTGCTCCGATTCCAGGACAGGATATGTGTTCCAAGTGACAGTGAGTTAAAGAGAGACATAATGACAGAGGCCCATAGCTCAAAGTTTGTCATGCATCCCGGAAGTACTAAAATGTACCAAAGTATGCGACCCCAGTTTTTGTGGAATGGGATGAAAAGAGACATAGCTGACTTTGTGTCTAAATGTTTGGTATGTCAGTAGGTCAAGGCAGAACATCAGCGCCCAAGTGGGTTACTTCGACCATTACCGATCCCAGAGTGGAAGTGGTAACATATCACAATGGACTTCGTGACAGGGTTACCTAAGGCACGCTCAGAACATGATGCTATCTGGGTAATTGTTGATCGGCTTACCAAGTCTTCCCACTTCTTGGCCATCAGGATGACCGATCCCTTGAACAAGTTGGCAAGAATGTATATCCAAAAAATAGTCAGATTGCATGGAGTCCCAGTGACAGTGGTGTCCGACAGGAACCCTAGGTTCACTTCTCGGTTTTGGAGTAGCTTTCAGCAAACCATGGGAACGAAGCTGTCCCTCTATACTGCCTTCCACCCTCAGACTGATGGACAGTCAGAAAGGACAATCCGTACACTTGAGGATATGCTCCGAGCTTGTGTCCTTGACTTTGGGGGCTATTGGGATGACCATCTACTTTTGATAGAGTTTGCCTACAACAACAGTTACCAAGCGAGCATTGGCATGGCTCCGTATGAGGCGTTATATGGGTGCCCATGCAGATCGCCGATTTGTTGGGAAGAAGTGGGCGATAGAAAATTGTTCGGCCCGGAGCTGGTAGAGGAGACTACATCCAAGATAGTTAAGATCAGGAAGAACATTCAGACGGCTCATAGCAGATAGAAGAGTTATGCAGACACCCGGAGGAGAGATTTAGCGTTTGAGAAAGGCGACCGGGTGTTTCTTAAGGTCACTCATTTCAAGGAAATTAGTAGGTTCGGCAGGAGGGAAAAACTGAACCCCCGATTTATTGGACCATTTGAATTCTTAGACAGGATTGGTACCACCGCCTACAGACTAACACTGCCTCCAAAGCTTTTTAAGGTCCACAATGTGTTTTATGTGTCCATGCTACGCAAGTACAACCCGAACCCCTCTCATGTATTGGCCCACGAACCTCTCCCACTCTAGGAGGAATTATCCTACGAGGAAGTACCAGTCGGCATTACAGATCGAAAGAGCAGATTACTCCGCAACCGAGAAATATCCTTTGTAAAGGTCATATGGCAGAACCACACACCAAGAGAGGCTATATGGGAGCTAGAATCAGACTTTAGAGCCCAGTACCCCCAGTTGTTCGATCGAGAGTAATAGGCAAATTTGAGGGACCAAATTTCTTTTAAGGGGGGAGAGTTGTAACACTCACCGTTTCATTTTTTTTTATTTTATCAATTATTATTATTATTTTATATAAATATAATTATTATTTATATGATTTGAATTTAATTTATTTAATTTTAATTTGATTTAATGAAAATAATAATAATAATAATAATAAAAAGAGTAAAAATTAGTTAGGGATTTAATTGAAAATAATTTTGGAGAAAAAGGGGTGAAAATTTGGGTTATGTGGGTATTTTTGAAAGGAAAATCAGAAATCGGGGGTCAAAATACAATTTAAAAAAGTTACACCACATCAGCTGCCCAGTCAGCAGCCTCGACCAACCAGGACGCGCTAGGTGGCAGAGGCGCTGGCACGGGAGGCCATGTGGGGGGAGCCACATGGGTGATCCGCGTGTGCACGATCGAACGACTGAGATCCGTTCTCGCGCGCACGGACAACCTAGATCAAAAATGCGCACGGACGACCTAGATTACATCGTGCATGGACGGTCCAGATTGAATCGCGATGAACGGCCCATATTCACTCCCTATTTAATCGCAATCGGACGGTCCAGATTAAAAATGATGGACGGCCCAGATCAAAAGTGGATGGGTATAAATAACTCCATCCGCACCCAAACCCTAACCCTAGCCACCAGAGCCCCTCGCCGGAGAAGACAACCCAGCCGTTGGGGAGTCGACCGTCGCCACCCGCCACCGTACCGGAGCAATTTTTGACCGCTAAACGAGGTAAAAATTTTCCTTCTTGCACAAAATTCAATTTTAAACCCATCCATGGTGAAATAAGAGTGAAGGAACTGGCTGATTGGCCGAAAAACGCCACCAAAGCTCGGCGGCGCCATCGTAAGGTGTTTTTGAAAACGCCTCCGATGAGGCCCTTCCTGATTCCCGTTTGATGTGATTTTTCTACCGTCGTGACCACTGTTTCCTTCTCTACAGGTTGACCGAAGCAAAACACCCAACCGCAATGTGAGCCGAAGGAGCCACTGCACTAGAGAGCCCCACCTCTGGTGAGTTTCGGTTTTTTGCATTTTTTTGGGCCCACCGAGAGCCCTAAGTGTGTTTTCTTGAAGGAACCGGTGCAAGTTTGGCTGAATTCGACCGAAAACAACCAACCCGAGGCGAATCGCCGCCACAAGCAGCAACGTCATTGCCGGAGCACGGCGGAGCCGCCGTGTCTGAATTTTGAAATTGGCTGAGTAGGCCCTGGGTCTGATTTTTGGGTTATTTGGGACACTTGTAGGTACCGTAAGCGCGTTTCAGTTTCTGAAGAAAAATTCAGAGAACCCAGGGACCGCCCGTAGTGCAGTAACCATCTAGTTTTCGGTGTCGAATCAAGTAAAGGACCCCTCACCCTATTTCCTATCATGGAATTAAAGTTCAAATAAATAATAATATGGTTCTTTGTACAAATTAAATGGATGTGCTTGATTAATTACGGATTGTTAATGGAGCCCAAAATCGGACATTATTTTCTTTTGATTGCTGTTGATTTATTGTATAGTCTAAAAGCATGATGATATCTGGTTTGTATATTGTATGGTTTAAATGCGTGTATTACTGTCTTACTTGACTACTGTTTGATTTTGGGAATCTAAGATATGATTGCATTGTTGAATGCACATTACTTTTATGTTTGATTTAGTGACAGAGACTAAGGATAAATAAGAATAGGATGTGATCTGATAAATGGATAAGATGACAGCCTCACTAGATATCCTGAGATATGGTGGACGGATCGGGTTCATAAGGAACCCTACCGTGAATGTTGTCTAATACCGGACGGAGTATGGAGACTTGGTCATTTGGTGCTCATATCGGACGGGGTATAGGGACGGCCCGCTTCACTCTCATACCGGACGGGGTATTGAGATTTAATTTCTTGGTGCTCATATCAGACGGGGTATAGGGACGGTCCTGGAATTAAGATTGTTAATGGAAAAGGTTCACGTGTAGCGGAGACACCCCTATAAATCCCCATGGATACTAGTAGGCTGGTGAAATGAGAAACGGTGATGATTAGTTATTGTTAATGAATATGAATTTATGATATATTCTATGTTACTGATTGTACATAAATTTATGATCTGTATGATATTATTGTCTTTATAGGTTGTTTTCACAGGTTCTCCAAGGGTAAGAAAAAGGAAAAATGGTTTTAATTTTAATGAATGTATTGGTTTAAAAATTGTGCTATATTGGTTGTTTTTGGTTTTCTACCAATCTTTACTTTTGTGATGATGATATATTGTGATATCCTTACTGAGTTAGTGTAGCTCACCCCTTATTTAACAATTTCATATCAGGAGGACTCGGTTCCCAAGCCCAATCCGCAAGAAGGGTACGAGTAGATGCTAAATATTTTATAGTTTTTTTTATTTTTTTTCATTTTTCGTATTTCTTTCAGAGAATTGTTCTGTGATATTTGTTAGTATTTTTGAGTTATCGTATAAGGGATGTTAACGTTAACCTTTATTTCGCTTCCGCACTCAAATTATTATATGCGTTTCTTTTTAAATTTCCGGGGTCGTTACAGATTAAAGATATAATAAAATTATGATATTTTATATTATTTTTAATAAATTATTTTTTAAAAAAATTAAAAAGTATATGGCATGATTTCTAAATTTGGAGTACCGATTTAAAATTTAATAATACTCCTTTTAAAATATTTTAAAATATTTTAATTGCTTTCTTAATCTTTTAAAATGAATAG
>NW_019014684.1:51298-66124 GCF_000150535.2 Carica papaya | reverse complement strand
GTCTTGGGCATTAGACCTCGAGTCCGAGCCTAATACATTATAGAGGGGGCTATATTTGAACTTTTTTGTAATACTGAAATTAATTTTAAATTAATGTATAAAATATAATTTATAAATTTATAAATTTTTATTTAATATAAAAATTAGAAAAAAATAGGTGGAGGATGAAACTGAAAACAATTAAAATTTGAGTTTTGGGAGTATTTTTGAAAGAAAAATCAAAATTGAGGGTCAAAATATAATTTTAAAAAATGTACCACGTAGGATCGCGCAGTCAGCATCCTGATGAACTGGATCGTGCCGCGTGGTAAGGCGTGCTGATTCGGTGCCGCACGGGAGGGCACGCTAACATCCTCGTGCTCGCGATTGGACGGTCTAGATTTGTTCTCGCGCATGTGGACAGTTCGGATCCGTTCCCTTCTCAGACGTGATCAGACGGTCGTGATTAAATGTGATGAATGTTCCTGATTTATTTTCTCTTTAAACGCGATTGTACGGTATAGATCAAATCGTGATGAACAGTTCATATTCATTTTTTCTTTAAATATGATCGAACGGTCGAGATCAAACGTGATGAACGGTCAAGACTAAAGTGAGACGGGTATAAATATCTCACTTTACACCGAATTCTAACCCTAACTGCCAGCTTCTCGTTGGAGAAGAAGAACCAGTTGCCGGAGAAGGAAGCCGCTTGTTGCCCGCCGCCTGCCGTCGCGCTGGAGCCACCTCCGACCGCCCAAAAAAGTAAAATTTTTTTCATTCACTTGAAATTTGATTTTGAACATTGTCATGCACAAATCAGACCAAAAGGACTGGCAGAGGCGAAAATTACGGGTAAAGCTTGGCGGCGCCGCCACGAAAAAAAATAAAAAATCACCTCCGATGAGTCCCTTTCTGATTCCTATTTCGTGCGATTTTTTCACCATTCTCTTTTGCACAGGTTGACCGAGGAAAAATGTTCAACCGCGAAGGTGAGCTAGCAGAGCCACCGTACCGAAAAACCCTGTTACCGGTAAGCTTATGTTTTTTGACTTTTTTTGGTCAACCGAGACCCCTAAATATATTTTCTAGCGGAGATGAGTATAAAATTAGCCAAAATTGACCAAACTCGGCTAAAAACAGCCAATCCGAGGCAAACCACCGTTGCCAGCGACGGTGCCGTCGTCGGAGCACGGTGGCGGTGCCATGCTGGAATTTCAAAATTAACCGAAAAAGGATTTTAACACCGATTTTTAATTTTTTGAGGTACTTCTAGGTACTTGGAGCGTGTTTTAATCTCCAAAAAAAAATTCAGGGAACTTGGAGATTGTCAGTATGCGCAGTTGAAAGTTTAGTTTTGAATACCGATTCGGGTAAGAATCTCTCACCCTATTCCTTATTATAGAATTGATGTTTAATTATAAATAATATGGTATTTTGCATAATTTAAAAAATATTGATAATTAATTACAGTTTACTAATAGAGTCGGAACCGGGTTATTTATTACTGTTTGTCATGTTTTAACTGATTGTTTGATCTTACAGTTTTGAATAAATAATAATACACTAGAATAGGTAAGATGATTCAGTTGTGTTTTCTAATTGCATGTATTGCTTCTTTTGCGTGATTTATAGTTAAATTATAAAATTTGAAATTAAATGTAAATGAAAAATTGCTTGATTAAGTGAATGAATGAATGGTAGCCTTACTGGATATCTTGAGAGATGGTGGACGGACCTGGTACATAGGGGACCTTACCTGAACGTTGCCTTATATTGGACGGGGTATCGAGAATTGGTATTTTGGCGCTCATACTGGACGGGTTATGGGGACGACTTGTTTCACCCTCATACAGGACGGAGTATTGAGGGATGGTCTTTTGGCACTCATACCGAATGGAATATGGGGACAATCGGTTAGTTGACAAAGTTGAATAAGGGTTCACACGTAGTGGGGACATCCCTATGGACCCTTATGGATACCAGTAGGCAGATAAAAAGTGAAAGTTGTTGTTCTGGTTAATTGAATATGAGATTATGATATTGTTTATGTTATTGCTTATATAGGTTAGTTTTAGAAATATCATTACGATAAGTATACAACAGATGATTTTATTTATGATAAGTGAATTTATTTAAATTAAGAGCTCAATTAGTTATTTTCATTATTTTTATCAACCTTCATTTCTGTATCAATGAGTAGTGTGACATTTTTACTGAGTTAGTATAACTCACTCTTTCATTAATCATTTTAGATTAAGAAGACCAAGATTCAGATCTCGATCCATAAGAGGGTTGCGAATAAAATGTCCAATTGTTTACTTTCTATTTGTTTCTTTGATTTTTTGTTATTCTTTTAGAAGGATCATTTCTTTTATTTCGTTTCCGCATTTAATTTATAACTTATTTCCTTTCAAGCTGTGGGTTGTTACATTTTTTGTTAATTTAGACTTTGATATATCTATGTATAATAGTGAACAAGTTAAAAGTCCAGTAAAATTGTCGTATTTTATATTATTTTTGTCAAAATAGTTATTTTAAAAAAATAAAAAAGTACATGCTATTATTGCTAGATTTTTAATATCATTTTAAAAATAATCAAACTATTAATCACATAAATTAAAAATGAACAGTAGGTATAGTCTTTGGATCCTGAGACATGACAAGTCCGACACCAACATATCATGGAGCAACCTAATTTTTTAATCTTTTTTTTTTTTAAAAAATTTGGACTTGATATACCTATTTATAATAGTTTTCAGATTAAAGGTACAGTAAAATTATGATATTTCATATTATCTTTGGCAAAATATTTTTAAAGGAATTAAAAAATTATATGTTATTATTTCTAGAATTTGGATACAATTTTAAAAATTTAATAAATACTCATTTTTTTATAAAAAATTTAAACATTTTTACCATTTTCTTATTCTTTGAAAACCAATAGGATAAAATATTACAAAAGACAAATGATATTTTCAGCAAAAAATACTTGAACATGTTAATATTTAAAATATTAATCAAATAAATTAAAAATGAACAAAAGACATAGTCTTCGAGCATTGACCTACAAGTAGAGCCTAACACATCATGAAGTGGGTTAATGTTTGAACTTTTTTATAAATTTAGATCTTATATACCTGTGTATAATAGTGAGCAAGCTAAAGATACAGTAAAATTGTGATGTTTTACATTATCTTCGGTAAAATAATTATTTTTTCAAATTAAAAAATACATGCTGTCATTTCTAGATTTTGAAATATTATTTTAAAAATTTGATAAATACTCATCTAAAAAAAATTAAATATTTTTATCGATTTCTTATTTTTTGAAAACAAATATGACAAAATATTATAAAAAACCAATAATATTTTCAACAAAAACTATTTTGAATGGACTAATATAAAGTAATCAAAATATTAATCAAATAAATTAAAAGTGAACAAAAAGTATAGTTTTTGGGCCTTGAGACCCGACAAGTCCGAGCTGAACAATTATGGAGCATGTTAATGTTTGAAATTTTTCATAATTTTAGACCTGATATACTTATTTATAATATAACATATTAAATGTATAGTGATTTTTCATATTATCCTAAGTAAAGTAAATATTTTTTAAAATTTAAAAAGTACAAGTTTTTATTTTTAAATTTTAAAGTACCATTTTAAAATTTAATAAACACTCTTTTTTTTAAAAAAAATTTGAAACATTTTTTATGATATTTTCAGCAAATGAATGGTAGTCCCTCATTAACAGTTAGAACAACAAGATAGCTTCATCATAAATTGAATTTGTTTGTTTTAGAAAGAATTTCTACTTTCCATTCATTAAGAATAACTCTTTCAGATTTTCTTTTCCTAATTTATTTCAAAAAAGATTTTTTTTCCTAATAATAAATATTTCTGGTTAATTTATAATGAATTTAATAAGAATCTAATACCATTAAAACATTATAGGAAAACTCCTCAACCAATGAAATCCAGGATATACAGCCAACACTATTAATTAAATAACTAGAGCAACCTTAAAGCTTTTTAAACTTTTACACAGCTCATACTTACGGACTCAGAAAATTTCCTCTTTGATTCAGATGTTCCCACCAGATTCAAATTGGTTCAGATCATCGGGGGGAGCACCCTGGTTCAACATCATCTCTATGTTCTCCCAATTCAGATAGATATCCAAAGGGTCCTTCTCCATAGCTTGCGCTTCTTGCTCCTGATCTGTTGCTGCTGAAGCTGGGAGATTTACAGGTTCCGACAATGGAACACTTGTTGAATTTTTCATTGGAGTTACTATGTTTCCAGCTGCAGTATAAACTGAGTTATGAGGTGCAAAGTTATAATTACCAGGGTGATTATTTGTGAAGTTAACCGGCAACAGACGTGCACTTGCTGAATTTTCCATTGGAGCCACTATATTTCTAACTGTAGCATAAACTGAGTGCTGAGGTGCAAAACTACGATTACCAGGGTGATTTTCTACAAAGCCAATGGACACCGGACATGCTCTTGCTAAATTTTCCATCGGAGTCACTATGTTTTCATCTGCAGCATAAACTGAATTCTGAGGTGCAAAATTATAATTATCAGGGTGATTATCTGCGAAGCGAGCTTGCATGGTGAAAATTTCCGGCACTAGAAATGAACTTGCTACATTTTTCTTTGGAATCCTGTTGTTTCTAGTTGCAGTGTAAAGCGAGCTTTGAAGTCCATGATTTTTAGCGGAGTGATTATCTAAAATGCCAAGCTGTGGTTGGACAGGCACCATTGTATTATATGGAGAGTCTGAAGCATATCCATGAGAACACAAGGGACAAGTGGAGAATGAGCGACTCTGTTGGTTTTGGTAGATAATGGCAGCATTAACTGTCGGAAAAGGTCCTGACAAGAAACTTTGGGCTCCATGGTTCCCAGTTGGTACTGCATGATTTTGAGGAAGTTGGCTTTTCAGTTTTTGTCTAGTACTCTCCAATGCCATGTTTAGGTACTGCCTTGGTGCTTCTTGACACCTCATCATATAATTCTCGGCCTGTAAAGGTCATAGTTTTATGTCAGAAAGAAAAAAATCACTACTTTGATTAATTTTATAATCAAGTAGTCAGATTAAAAATTGTCAAGTAATGAGGTTCTAGACTTGTAATTGGCTTTTTGAATTTCAATGCGCAATTATCATATTTCGACAAAGTTTTCCTCAAAATATGCCAAGAATGAATCCAGCTGATTATGAGAAACTGAAAAACTTTCTTTTCATAAAAGAATGTAGTATAACACAATGTATGACAGATAAAAGAAGTTACCTCAGTTTGCAGGAGCCATTCTTCTTGTCCCTTTCCTTTCTGCCGAGGTCTGTAAGGTCTTTTAGCTCTTAGTTTCCTAATACGCCCAAAACAATAAGCATACAATATAGGGAGTAATAGTCATTAGATGGATATTAAAAAATAGACTCTTAGACCCTCTAATTATTTCTATTCAACAAGAAAACCTTCAAAAAGAGAATGATATCTTGTCATACAAATTTCTCTGACATGAAGTAGCAGTAGGACTTTGAGAAGAACCATGCCTGGGGATCAAGGGAGCACTGGGCCTAGGGCTCAAGGGAGCACCAAACCTGGGGATCAAGGAAGCATGAGGAACCGGGGAGCCACCAGTAATCGCAAAAGCACGAGGAATGGGGGAAACACTAGGAATCGTGGAAGCACGAGGAACTGGGGAAACACCAGGAATCGCAGAAGCATGGTAAACCGAGGAAACATTAGGAATCGCAAAAGGAACAATTGTTAATGAAGCAATAGTGCTTGAACAAACACCAGTTTTGTGCTCCTTTTACCTATAATTCAGTACCATTGTTGATTAAGGTCAGGTTACAATACATTATTTACATGATTTCTTTTATTTTCTTCTTTCACAAACTTTAGTCTTTCTCCAGTTTGTTTATCAAGTAACTTATTTATTCGACAATTTTTTATTATCGGACAACATTTTAGATATGGAACACAATGCTTAAATGATATAGTAGTAATAGTAAATCAAAAGTAACAAGCATTAAGAGAAGCGAAAAACTATTACTTTTATATTTTGCGGGAAAGTTGTAATCCATATCTTTCACCGAGAAATTTTCCATTCTGTACTTCTGGAACATATATTGACAAATATTAGCTCAGTTATTTGAATTGATGTTAAAGTTAAATTGATAGAAAAAAATGATGTAAATATACCTGCAAATGGCTCTTAACATGACAAAGTTCAAGGCCTGAAACATCCATCATCTCCATAACACCCTTTGGTGTTGCTTCTGCAAATAATTAGGAGAAAATAATTGATGCAATTATAAATATGGAATGTAGAAAGAAAGACATATTTGAAGTAGAAATATGGATCGATGAAAAAAGAAAGCAAGAATTTGATTGATTAGGAAAAAATTAAGTAGAAGAATTAGTACTAAAAGATAAATCTTAACCAAGGCAAACAAAAAGATAAATTCGAAATCAGATTCTGAAAAGCAATTAGAATTGAAAATCGCTCAACGTAAGCTTCAAACCCATGAAGATAGAGTTTGTAGCGAACACGCTGCCTAAGTTAGTCTATTTATGGAACTTAGGCCAGCTGCATTAAAGAAGGATCATGAGCCAATGAACGGTAAACGATAATTTACATAGTTTAATTTATTTTAATTAAAGAGAATATGACAAGCACAATTGATAGATGGAAAAAATGAAGTTACAAAAAGAAAATGTTATATATATATATATATATTTTTCTTTCCACCATTTTATTCCAACTCAATCTAAGAGATTGAAAACGACAAGTATCATTATCGCATAATTTAAGAAAAACTTATGAAGCTAATAAAAAGCGACAAACTTGGCTTAGCACCTAGCAGAAAATTAACAAGATTCCAAAAAGTAATATCTAGAAAATTGAGGGATAAGAAAAATTTAAGGGTTACTATATGATCCCAATTTTTCTTTTTTCCGCAGTATATGGGGAAATAATGAAGTTCCTTGATTCTTAAGTAAACAAGTGTTAACTTAGCACACACATCAAAAGGTGAAGAAAGATTTAATATTATTATGATTGATGATCAATTTTTTACGAGATTATTCAATCTGGAAACAATCGATTACAAGAAAACAAAAATCAGAAAGAGAAAAAAGCTGAAAGAGAACATACGAAATAAATACAAAGCGACAAACATACCCCATGAATCTGGCAGAGAATCAATGTTGGGATTAACTATCAAATGATTAATTGTCAAAGTCGAATTAGCTATCAAGAAACAAGTTCTTATTCGGCATTAACTAACAACTTTCCTTGATTTTTATGGACTAAAAAGCTGTATATCGAAATCTAAAAGAATCTTCAGACCCAGGCTTAATGTAATTTAGGCCGTTGAGCAATGTGCTTTTCACAAACATTATATAATCAAAGAAGAAAATTAATGATATGTAATTCAATGTTCTGGTAAACTCCTTTGACATTAGATGAGGTAATAGCAGTATGCAAATTAACAAATTCAAATAATTAACTATGAATTTTATGAAACACACTCAAGGGTTTTTCCTACAAACAAACAGAAAAAGACAAAAGGTAACAACTTTGGTAAAAGCTGATATAACTTGAAGTTATTCAACTAAAATTGCATGATATCAGAAAACTGATGGAACATAGAACCATCTGACATGAATAAGTGAACCCCAGTTTTGCACAGAAAGAAAATTGAAATCATAGGCGGAAAATTAAGACTGACTTATTAATTAGAGACCCTTGGCAACTCATCATTTTCTGGTTTATATATCAGTAAGATTATGACTCAAAAAAATAGTGCTGGTAAACCAGATTGCCTAATTGAAAAAAAAAATCGACGAAAGGAAGTGCATGCAGAGAAAAAATTCATGTGTCAAGCAGAAAAATGAGAAGAAAAATTTTAGGAAATGAAAAATAAAATAAATAAAGCATGCGATAGTGGATCTGAAAAGGAAAAAAAAAAGACAATATAGTGAAAGGCATGTGATACATACACACACACGCACACGTATACATATATGTTGATTTTCTTTATAAGAATGAATGTATGAGGGGCAAGAAAGAGGAACAAAACCCAATTTTAAGCATCAAATATTGTATCGGAATTAAACAATGGCTATTGTAATTAAAAGATCAAAAACATGGGTTTGGTTAAAAAATGGAGATGTTTAATGTAGCAGTCTCTGAACCTGAAGACAAAAAGCAAAGACGTAGAAGACAAAACGTATTTCCCAAACAACAATAATGCTGCTTGTTAAGTTCTCAGAAAGATTAAACAAAAAAGAAACAAACGAAAAATTTTAAATTTAAAATCAACCAGCAGGAGAATAAGATTGGGGCTACTAACTAAAAGGTCCACCAAGTTGTTTGACAGCATTGAGAAAACGATCGTGCAGCTCTCCGGTCCACCTCAGCTGAGGATTGTTGACGGCCGAGACAGCCATGGGGCTGCTATCCTCGTCCACCTCCTCGTCTAATCCCATCTCTTCCGAATCCTCATCATCAATATCATCAATGTCATCGATAAGAATAAAATCAAGGTAATCACTTTCGGTTATGCTGATTTGAGGTGCAGGCGCCATGGTTTCTTGCAGAAAAAGCAATCTATTTTGATCACCTTGATCTAGCTGGTCAAGATGACGACCATGACTAAGCTTTCTAAAATCACCATGGTTAACCTCATCACGGCGCTCCTCAACAAGAATCCCTTTCCCTTTATCCTTCATCTCTGCATGAATCATTTCAACATTTCGATTAGTACGCACCATTGTTTCTTCTACCTTATTATCAGACATGAACCCAGGAAACATGCACACACAGAGATAAAAATATACACATAAATACACTCACAGAGAAACTCTTTGCAATGGGACCCAATATATGTAGATCCAAAGGAAAGAGGAAAGAAGGGTCACACGAGAAATATCGTGGGGGCGAGTAGTGAGACTAAAACATGGAGGAAGAGAGAAGAAGCCAAAAAGAAGACTCAACGGCTATTTTTTGTATGTATCTGAGAGGGTGGAGAGTGAGATATACTCACGCATCAGGACAAAAACGGAAATGAAACCGAGGAAACAAGCCAGTGCAGCTATTTCTATGGTTACCTGGAGACTGACTAACTCAACTCTGGATGTAGACTCAAGGGGGATCAATCAACCTTTCGCTTTCACTGAGGTTTTGTATCTGGTACTAGGACTACGTTTAAGCTGCACCCAGAATTGTTCTTGTTCTAAATGTATACACTATTACATATATATATATATATATATATATGACGTAACTTACAACTTCAGTTTCTTGATAGATATATTTGCCTCATTTTCATCTGCACTCCTTGCATTTTAGTCGAAACTAGAGCACGAGAAGTTCCTTGTCCTTGTATATATTATTATTTTCAATAAATATATGTATATGTGTATATATATATGGACAAGCATCAATGAGTCAATCATTAAATGGAGTAGAATTGGAATTCAAATTGCCTACTTTCATCGGCATTTGGCAAACGGAGGAAAAATTACGTGTTTCATCAGTTCGTATTTGCAGTGCGATGATGAAAAGTAATAATTAATTGGTAGGATTGTGGTAATTTGTGTAAATATTTGATAATTGAGGGGTAATTAATGTGAATTTGGAGAATGGAAGGCGGTGTAATTATACTGTGGACTGGTTTATTTACTTTGATCAGTTACTTGCGATTACGTAATGATGTTTCTTTGCCTTTCTTAAGAGGAGTTTTTTGTTCTTTTCTATTTTATTGTTTCCTCGCCTTTTCCTCTGTGGCACGTTACACCAACAAATAACAAGAAGATTAAAAAAAATAATAAGAGTTACATATACATACACCATTATGCATTTGGTAACTATATCAAATATGATTTTTGTATTAATGCTTAAAATTAAATTAACCCAGTGGATTCCACTGGATTTGACTGTATGACCAAACATTTAATAGACCCAGTTAATAAATATATTAAATGTGTGTTAGAATGAGTTTTAGAAAACCCATAAAAATTTGTACTTCAGTTAAAACCAATCAATTTAAAAATGATAAGATTTGATTATTTATCTTGTAATTTTAAAATTTTAAATTTAACACAATATTTAATATTAATACTGTTTACCATTTTTGTAATTTTTTATGTGTATATTTTATAATAACAATTTTTTAGTATTAATAAACTTCTTTATTAGATATCCTAACTGTTTTAATGGCCATATGAAGAATAACTATGTTTTGATGCTTATTGATTGTCATTGATTAGTACAGTGAAAATTATTGAATGTGAGTTCAACATTATCATAATTCCTACAACAAATAATTATTACCGGCTAGCAATTAGTTATATATGGATTTAGTTGAAGGAATTCTATGAAGAGAAAATGAATTATGGGAGATAGCATAATGGTAAAAGTTTTTAATTATTATATATCACATAAAATTTTAAATTCCATAATTCATCTATGGATGAAGAGAAGGTTCAAGTTTATAAGTACAGGTCAAAGTTAAATAGAGGGTTCTTGAAAGAAAAGAATTTGAGGATTGAGGTTCTTGGCAAGGATAGAAGATTCACAAATGGTGAGTTGGGGATGAAGAAATTTGCCATCAAGAATTTGTTCTCGGTGGTAGAGCTCGGCTTGGAGAAGGAGTTCAATTAATATATGCCATGTAAGAATTTTGGTATCTTTTTGCTCTGTTTAGGGTAAAAAATACTTAGTTTTATTTTATAAATGTTAAATTTGATTCAATGAACTATTGATGTCGGTGATCAATAATATAAACTAACAGAGTTAGCATATATATGTATAATACGTATATATATATATATATATTATATTACCAACAGGGCAAGATGTTGCAATGATATTAATCAAAATAAATTAAAATAAACAAAAAGTATATGTCTTAGATTGTAAGACTCGACAAGTCCGAGCCCAGCATATCATAGAGTAGATAATATTTGAAGTTTTTATTAAATTTAAATTTGATATATCTGTCTATAATGGTAAATAGATTAAAAGTATAGTAATATTGTAATATTTAGTTTTAGTTTTGACAAGATAATTATTTTTTAAAAAATTAAAAGATACATGCTATTATTTCTAGATTTTGGAGTACCATTTTAAAAATTTAATAAATATCTCTTTTAATTTTTTTTTAAATCTTATCTTTTTTTATTATTTAAAAATCAATAGGACAAAATTTATAAAAAACTAATAATACTTTCAATAAAAAGTATTTGAATAGGCTA
The DNA here is from genome assembly GCF_000150535.2 of Carica papaya. The sequence continues at coordinate 54,867 of NW_019014684.1, read as the reverse complement.
ATATGAAATAATTAAAATATTAATAAAGTAAATTAAAAATGAATAAAAAATATAGTTCTTGGCCCGTGTGACCCAACAAGTCTAAGCCCAATACATCATAAAGCGAGCTAATATTTGAACTTTTTCTTAAATTTAGACTTTATATAACCGTATATAATAGTGAATATGCCAAAGATACAGTAAAATTATACTATTTCATATTATTTTTGATAAAATAATTATACATTTTCAAATTAAAAAAGTATCTAATACTATTTATAGGTTTTGGAAGAACATTTTAAAATTTAATAAATACTCCTCTTAAAATTTTTTTAAAACATTTTTGTTGTTTTCTTATTCTTTAAAAATCAATTGGGCAAAATGCTGCAAAAGATTAATGATAGTTTAGCAAAAATAAAATAAATTTGAACGGGTTAATATACAAAAATCAAAATATTAATGAATTAAATTTAAAATCAACAAAAAGTATGTTTCTTGGGCTTTGAAACCCAATAAGTCCGAGCCCAACACATTATAAAGCATATTAATATTTGATTTTTTTTTTTAAAATTTAAACTTAATATACAGATCTATAATAGTGAATATACTGAAAGTACATTAAATTTGTGATATTTTATATTCTTTTTAGCAAAATACTTATTTTTTCAAATAAAAAAAGAACATACTATTATTTCTAGATTTTAAATTTCTATTTTAAAATTTTAATAAATACTCCTTTAAATTTTTTTAAATATTTTATTGTTTTCTTATTCTTTAAAATCTAATAGGCAAAATGCTAAAAAACTAATAATATTTTCAGCAAACATACTTAAATTGGGTAATATAAAATAATTAAAATATTAATCAAATAAATAAATAATGAACAAAGAGTATAGTTCTCAGGTCCTGAGACCCCACATGTTCGAGATCAGCACATCATGGAGCAAACTAATATTGGAACTTTTTCTTAAATTTAGATTTGATATAATGTCTATAATAGTAAACAGATTAAGATACATTAAAATTGTGATATTTCCATATTATCTTTAGCAAAATATTTTTTTTTTTTCAAATTAGAAAGTGTATGCTATTACTTTTAGATTTTGGAGTACCATTTTAAAAATTTAATTGATAATCTTTTTGAAAAAAATTAAATTATTTTTATTAAATTTTATTATTTTCTTATTCTTTAAAAACCAATAGTGCAAAATGTTACAAAAGACTAGTGATGTTTTTAGCAAAAAGTATATGAATGAACTATATAAAATATCAAAATTTTAATTAAATAAATTAAAAATGAATAAGAGGTATAGTTCTCGGATCATGAGGCCCAATAAGTTCGAGTCCAATATATCATGAGTGGCTAATGTTTGAATTTTTTTATTAAATTTAGACTTGATATAATTGCCTATAATAGTGAACAAACTAAAAGTACAATAAAATTATGATATTTCGTATTATTTTTGAAAAAATAATTACATTTTTTTAAATAAAAAATGTACATGCTACTATTTCTAAATTTTAGAATAATATTTAAAAAGTTAATACCTTTTAAAAAAATAAACATTTTTATTGTTTTCTTATTCTTTAAAAACTAATAAGCAAAATGCTACAAAAAAACTAGTGTTATTTTTAGCAAAAAATATTTGAACGGGGTAATATAAAATAATCAAAGTATTAATCAAATGAATTAAAAGTGAAAAAGAGGTGTGATAGCTTGAAAATACCCTTGAATTAATTTTTTATGTTTGATATATTTAATTTAACTTTTATATGTGTTTGAAAATATATAAATTAAGGATATAGTTTATAATCAAACGAAAAAAGAACGGATAAAGATGAATTAGGTAGAATAAGCATGAAGAGACATGAGAAAAGGTGGGAACTTTTTAAATGAAATAATGTAATGAAAAATGATAACTAATAGATAAAATGATATAACAGAAAGTGGTAACTTTTAGATGAAGTGAAATCATAAAAAGTAAAAACTTTTAGATGAAGTGGAATGAAAAAATAGTAACATTTTAGATAAAATGACATGTGAAAAGTGGTAACTTTGAGATGAAATGACATCATAGAAAGTGATAACTTTTAGATGAAGTGGAATGTGAAAAGATCTTTTAGATAAAATGACATGTAAAAAGTTGTAATCTTTTAGGTGAAGTGACATGATAAAAGGTGATAATTTTTAGATGAAATGGTATGATAGAATGGTGGCAACCTTTCTCTCATAGCTCTCCATTACTATAAATAAGAGATAGAAAAAGGGAGGAAAAGACATTTCGAATGAGAAAAAAATAGTGAGAAGCATAGAGGTGAAGGAAGAAGAGAGAGTATGAAGTGTGTGATATTTGAGAGTATTTTGAGATTTTAAATAAAAATTTTAGAAAAACTCTACTAAATTTGTGAGAGTAGAGAAAGAGGAAGAGAAGAAGAATAAGACTCACAATCAAAAGGAAGTTATAAACCGTTAAAAATGTAAGTTTTTTCTTAAGTTTTGAAGTTTGATTTCTCTTTGATTTTTGGGATTAATTTTTGAGTATTGTGTTGGATATTTTTGAGTCAAGAAAGTGATAAAAAATATCCCGAAACTCTGTTAGATTTTTTAAAAGAAAAAACATAAATAAAGCCAAAACTCTGCAGAAATTAAAATTACGACTGCTAAAGATCTAAGGTAAGTGGATATTATGGATTCATAGCTTACGTAGTTTTGAAGTATTTTACGTATTTTCAGTATAAAAATATGCACATATTTAATTTATCTTCCGTATTTGCTAAGTAAATATTTGTTAAAGTTTTACTTTGATATACATGTTATTTTGCTTTGTGTTTTTAAAATGTGATTTTGATATGTGTGTATCACTCATTATAAAAAGAAGTTATTTCAAAAGCACCTACATTATGCTAGAATTCAATCTGGCCATATATAATCATTTTGTGTTCAGATGTATTGGCGAAGTGATAAGTGTGTATCCATACATAATCGTTCTGTATTTGAGTGTATGAAGAAATACTCTGATCTGCGTGCCCTAACTGTTTCTTGTTCGAGGGGTAGCAGTGTTTCAAGGTACTCATGTATGCTGTTCCCTATTCGGGTACATGGGGAACTAGTGATAAGTATTGTGCCTACGCATAATGTATGGTAGCTGATTGATCATCTATAATAGTGATGAAGTATACAATATGCATATATTTTCTAATTTGGTCATTCATCTTCTGATTCATATATGTTTTAAAAATACTATATAATATATATTTTATTATGTGTAAAGAAACTATATATTGCATGTACTATGCTGTGATTTCATAACATCACTTATTGGAATATTTTATCTCATTTTTATCACCTTCCAAATACTAAAGGTACTGCTGCATAGTGAAATTAGACTATGATATTAAAGTTACTATTTTATATTTTTGTTTAGTAATATAAGTAAGAAAATTTAAAATCTCGTACATATATTTATGTTTTACATTTAAGGGATGTAACGCTTTTGCGACTCTTTTATGATTAATAAAGTTAAGTTATTTTACTTAACTCGAGTATATGTGATTTAAGTAAGTATGCTTCAGTCATTATCTTATAAGAC
>NW_019014684.1:2672-13337 GCF_000150535.2 Carica papaya | reverse complement strand
GATTGATTAACCTTCCGCTTTCACTGAGATTTGTATCTGGTAATAGGACTAAGGTTAAGATGCACCCAGAATTGTTCTTGTTCTACATATATACACTATTGCTTCATCAGTATGTATTTACAGTGCGATAATGAAAAATAATTGGTGGATTTGTGGAAATTTGTGTAAATATTTGATAATTGGGGGGTAATTAAATATGAATTTAGAGAAGGGAAGGCGGTATAATTATACTATGGACTGGTTTATTTCTGAATTGTCCTGTAGCCAGCCCACACAAGAGGATTTTTTGTTCCGTTCTATTTTATTGTTTCACCGCCTTTTCCTCTATAGCACCTTACACAAACAAATAAGAAGATTAAAAAAATAATAATACGAGTATGTGACCAAATTCTTAAAATTAAATTGAACCAATGGATCCCACTGGATTTGACTATGTGACCAAAACAGTCAATGGACTCAGTTAAATAAAGATATTAAATAAATATTAAATTTAACATAATATTTAATAATTTTTATATCAATAATATTTATAATTTTTATAATAGTTTATCTGTATATTTTATAATATCAATTTTCTAATACTAATAAACTAGTTATTAAATAAATAAATAGACAACCGCATAATTTTACTATTAATTGACATCTTAACTATTTTAAAAATTATAAATGACTATCTTTTTTATAGCTATTGATTGTCATTAATTATTAGTATCAAAATTATTGAATTTGATTTTAATGTATCAGAATTCCTATAATAAATAATCATTACTGGTTATAAATGACATAAGAGCACATGCTAATTCAATAAATTCTAAGATAATACAATATCAAAATTGTGATAGGTGATTTTAGTAAATATTAACACAAATTAAAAATTTTAAATGAGTCAAATATTTATAACTTTAAACTTGATAAATAAATATGTGATTGTAATTTGTGACTGTAATAAAATTATGATAATATAAATATTTATTCAAATGAAATAGTTTAAACTTTTATTTCACATTGTGGTACCATGCAATTAACATAACTTTTTTTTCAACTCCAATCTTTATAAAGTTTTGCACTTGAAAAAATTAATGTAAAAATTTAGTTGAAATATTGTTCCAAATAAAAAATATTTTAAATTTAAATTGATAATTAAAAATGATAATTTTGATGATTATTACAAATTTTCATACGAAGTAATTATTTTGGTTTAATTGATAAACCTTAATTATTGATTAACTAATATATAAAAATTAGTAATATTATTTAACTAGATTTAGTATTATTTATATACCAATTGGACAAACTCACTTTCTATTCTCACATATTTAGTAAAAAATTAACAAAAACAGCAAAATTAATTGCACATTAAATTGATTTAGAATTTTATAATATCTACATTGTATTTAATTCTTATTTCATAGAATTTAAAATTTGAAGTAATGGACATGCTCCTTATACACGAAAATATAGAGATACATAAATCTACATAAGAAATAAACTTTGTTTTCCGCACGTGGTCGTATAGACGTATAGTGGCGGTGCGTTTGGACAACCGCCTCCAGCTATTCTTTTATTTAACTAATTCAAGTTCTTGATTTCTTTGCTGTGCTTGAGTAATTTGTAAAAATAGTGTAGAGGGTGTAAAGATGTTCACAGAGGATTTAGATGAAAATGCAATCAACTTGATCAAGAAGGGGACGGATATGGATCAAGAACCCTGCATCAGATCTCCCTTTAACAAGAATCTACCTCTCGATACATTTATGAAATCTCCTCTTTCCTACAATACTCCCATTGCTTTCATGTCTCCTTGTTAGATTATTAAGAATCAGTTAAAATTTATTCTTATCAGCTTGAATTTGAATTTTAAATTTCAGTTTTGAATTTAATTGTAATCGGATAAGAACTGATATCATTTGCACGAGAAAATGGGATTTATGGTTGTAAACTGGCTTATTTAACCCATGCAAATATAAATGAAAAGTGCAGACCTTTTCCTTCATTGCCTTCTTCAAAAATCAACTAAGCACCGAAACAGAGGCATTTGCAGGGTTGCACTCTGTTTCGATGCCCTCTCTCAATCTTACTTTCTCTCTCTACAAAAGCTACGTAAATAAATTTTGCATACAACAATTTACTACGTAAAAATACTACATGGTATCAGAGCCTCTTGTCTTGAGGGATATGTGGAAAGAATACAGCTTACCCACCAATCCAAAAATTTCAAAACTCGTTACAAAACTGGCAACTTGTTCTGGTTCATCTGCACCTCCACACTTCAATGGCGAAAATTACCATGTTTGGGCACTGAAAATGGAGATTCATTTGCAATCCTTGAATCTCTGGGATGTGGTTCTCAACGACACTGAGCCACCTCCATTGCGGGACATTACGTCCCTAACTCAGATCAAAAGACATGAAGAGGAACTTATGAAGAAACATCGTGCACTTGCTTGTATTCACTCAGCTATCTCAGACATGGTTTTTAGTAGGATCATGCCCTACAAAACTCCCAAGCTGGCTTGGGACAAAATTAGGGAAGAATTTGAAGGTGGTACCAGAAGTAGGAGAACGAAACTGCTGAAACTAAAAGCAGAGTTTGTGATGTTACGAATGAGAGAAGATGAGGCACTGAGACAGTACGCGTCTAAGTTAATGGATGTTGTGAACAAAATAAGGCTGCTAGGAGAGAACTTTCCTGACTCACGAGTGGTAAAACATATTCTAATCTGTTTACTAGCTCGGTTTGAGTCCAAAATCTCTGTGTTGGAGGAGCTGAATGATACCGATACCATCACTGCAGTTGAGCTTATGAATAAGCTGGAGTCGCAGCAGCAATGAGCCAACATAAGGAAAACTAATTACACAGAATGAGCTTTGTTCATAGAAGCCAAAGCAGGAATTGAGAACAAAGGAAAACAGACTGGAGAGAAGAGCTCAATTGAGAGCAATCTGGAAACCAAAATTGTGGTAAGCAATCAAAATTTCCTCCTTATAAAATTTGCACCTTGACCAACCATCTAGAAAAGGATTGTTGGTACAAGGACAAGAAGGCGATTCAGTGCCATTTTTGTTAAAAGCTTGACCGCAAGGAAAGAAACTGTAGGTTGAAGCAGAAGCAAGGCCAACCTAAAGGAGAAACTCAGCAAACAAACATCACAGAAGCAACTGGTGAAGCTTCAGTAAATTTATATGTGGTTTCAAATGAAGTCATAAATGAGGATGACACAAAATAGATCGTTGACAGTGGGTGTACATCCCACATGTGCGAGAACGAGTCCATGTTTACCTACTTAAACAAAGCTCTGAAAGTTAAAGTGAGGTTGGGAAATGGCTTGTTTGAGAATGCAGAAGGTAAGGGCAATGTCTTTATAAATACTCACCTAGGTACACGGTATATTACAAATGTGCTTTTTGTACCTACATTAAAGCAAAATTTGTTAAGTGTGAATCAGATGACAAATAATGGGTATAAGGTTATTTTTGAGAGCAAATATTGCAGGATTTATGATCCTGATGGGAAGCAGATCGAAACAGCACCAAAGATTAATCATAATTACCTGTTGTGCATGAAGAAGCCAGCACACATGGCCTGTTATGCTAATCCAAATGAGGGAGAAATTTGGCACAGAAGGTTTGGACATTATTATATGTCCGGCTTGAAGAAGTTACAAAGTGAGAACCTGAGTCTCAACCCCCCTACACTTGATGAAACCAATACTGTCTGCAGTGTATGTCAAATGAGCAAGATGCACAGAACAACATTCCCTCCGCAAGCTAACACATGGGCAACAGAAAAGCTTCAACTTGTTCACTCTGATATCTATGGGCCAATGAGCCAATATTCCTTGAATGGGAACAAGTATTTCTCCTTTTTTATTGATGATCAGACCCAGATAGCCTGGGTCTACTTTCTCAAAAACAAAGCTGAAATGTTTGGTAAGTTTAAGGAGTTCAAATCGATTGTAGAAAAGGAAAGTGGGTGTTCACTTAAAATGCTAAGAACTGATAATGCCATTGAGTATAATTCATAGGAATTTAGAGATTTTTGTAGCTCTCAAGGGATCAAAAGGCAACTTGCTGCCCCCTACTCACCGCAGCAAAACGATGTTGCAAAAAGGAAGAACAGAACTGTGGTGGAAATGGGGAGATATCTGATGAATGACAAACAGTTTCGCAAGCAGTTCTGGGCTGAAGTAGTGAACACATATGTTTACTTGCTTTATCAGCTGCCCACTTAAGCCCTGGAGAAGATCACGCCATTTGAAGCTTGGCATGGCAAAAAGCCCAAGACTACTCTCATCAAGATCTTTGGCTCTATTTACTACAGCCTAGTTCCTGATGAAAGAAGAAGAAAGTTAGATGACAAGGGAGAGCCTGGAATTTTTCTAAGCTATAGTACAGAGATAAAGGGATACTGGGTGTATATGCTGAGCTCCAGAAAACTTATGATTAGGAGAGATATTGTGATAGATATAGGCTCACACTGGAATTGGGCAGAAGAAATATAGAATGTGATGAGGTAGGGAAATTGGTGACAGGAGGAGATGAACCTGTACCTTCTCCATTCCCCTATGAGTTGGAAAATGATGAGGAAGTTGGAAATGATGGAAGTGCTGATAGAGTTAGGATGAGAAGTCTCTCTGAGATATACGAATCATGCAATTTTGCCTTCAAAGAACCTATAACCTATCAAAAGGTAGCCAGATATTCCTCTTGGAAAGATACTATGATGGACGAAATTGCTATGATCACAAAGAACAAAACCTAGACTTTGGTCCCTAAGCCTGAGGGCAAGAAGATACTTAGTGTCAAGTGGATTTACAAACTCAAGTTGAACCCCGATGGCTCTGTAAATCAGCACAAAGCTAGGCTGGTGGTGAAGAGATATGCCCAGACTGTGGGAATTGACTTTGGAGACACCTTCGCTCCAGTTGCAAGACACGAAACCATCATAATCATCTTGGCAATAGCAGCGAATTCCCAGTACAGGTTATGCACCTGGACGTCAAGTTTGCCTTCCTAAACGGTGTTCTCCAAGAAGAGATATATGTTGATCAACCGGAAGGATTCACAGTTGAGGGAAAAGATGACCATGTTTATCTGCTACATAAGGCTTTATATGGCCTTAAGCAAGCTCCACGAGCTTGGTACCAAAAGCTGGACGAATACCTACTGTGTTGTGGATTTGAAAAGAGTAAGGCAGAAGCAACGCTATATGCAAAACACGATGAAAATAGCAGGAGGCTGATCACTGTCATTTATGTAGATGATATACTAGTGAGAGGAAACGACTGATGCAAAATGGAAGAATTCAAAGGACAGCTTGAGGAGATGTTTGAGATGTCCAACCTAGGTGAAGTAACATACTTTCTGGGGATGGAAATAAAGTAAGCTCAGAACGGAAATTTTCTGTCATAAGCAAAGTATGCACGTGAAATCCTTAAAAGGTTTAATTTGATGGAGTGTAAAGTTGTATCTACTCCATTAATTCCAAACCTGAAGTTAACCAAAGATGAAACAGGTGATAATATAGATGAGGGAAGGTACAGGAGCTTAATTGGGAGCTTGCTGTATCTCACAATTTTAAGGTCGAATATGTTATTTGTTGTGAGTTTGTTGTCACGGTTTATGTCATCTCCAAAACAATCTCACATGGCAGCAACAAAGCATGTATTGAGGTATTTAAAGGATACTCAAAATTATAAAATTTTTTATGAGGCAAAGGGAGAAGGAAGGCTGCTCGGGAATATTGATAGCAACTGGGCAGGGAGTCTCGATGATGCACACAGCACTTCTGGTTATCTATTTTTGTTTAGCTCTGGTGCTTTCTCCTGGGCATCTAAAAAGCAAGAAGTGGTTACACAATCTACAGCTGAAGCTGAGTATATTACTGTTGCAGGTGCTGCAAATCAGACAGTATGGCTGAGGAAAGTAATGAAGGATCTAAAAGCTTGATGCATCTTTGCCAACCGAAATTCAAATGGATAATAAGTCAGCCATAGCATCACTAAGAACCCAGTGATGCATGGTTTAACCAAGCACATTAATGTAAAGTTCCATGTAATTAGAGATGCTGAAAAGAGTGGTGAAATCAAGCTTACTCATTGCTCATCCGATGAGCAACTTGCGGATATTCTAACAAAGCCGTTTGGAAAAGGAAAATTCGAAAATATGAGAGAGAAGTTAGGAATTGTATGGACTAATTCTTAAGGAGGAGTGTTAAATTATTAAGAATCAGTTAAAATTTATTCTTATCAGCTTGAATTTGAATTTTAAATTTCAGTTTTGAATTTAATTGTAATCGGATATGGTAGAATTTGAATTCAATTGCAAGTCTATCACTTGCACGAAAAAATGGGATTTATGGTTGTAAACTGGCTTATTTAAGTCATGCAAATATAAATGAAAAGTGTAGACCTTTTCTTTTATTGCTTTCTTCAAAAATCAAATAAGCACCGAAACAGAGGCATTTGTAGGGTTGCACTCTGTTTCGGTGCCCTCTCTCTCTCTTACTTTCTCTCTCTACAAAAGCTACGTAAATAGTTTTTGCATACAGCAATTTACTACATAAAAATACTACACTCCTCATGGGTTGCCACCATTGAGATTCCACTATGCCTGGTTAACTCATCACAGCCTTGCAGCTTCTTGCCTCGATGATGAAGACAAGAGAGTGTCGATTCAGTTTTTGATGGTGCCCGTGGGAGTTTCTCTATGGATAAAGAAGGGGAGGACGAGGTTTTGGGACCTAGACAGGGCTATGATGAAGAGGAGGTTCTTGGTAACAAGTATAGCTCAAAGTTAAAAAGAGGATTGAGATCCCTGGCAGTAACAGAAGATCAATTGATGGTGAGTTGGGGCTGAGGAAATTTGCCATCAAGAATTTGTTCCCAGGTGGTAGCGCTCGGCTTGGAGAAGGAGTTCAATTACCAAATGCCCAGGTAAGAATTTTGTTATCTTTCTACACTTTATAAGGTAAAAGATACATGATTTTTTTTATAGATGTTAAAATTTGACTAATGAACTACTGCTGTTGGTGATCAATAGTATAAAATAATAGAGTTGCCATATATATAATATGTATATATATATTATATTATCATTTGGTGTCCAATTTATTGTTTTGTTTGTAACACATTCCTTCCCTGACAAATAAGATCTTGCACACCCTGATCTTATAGTATGAATTGTAAATATGGGAATTTTCCTTATCTTAATCTTGTTATCCAATCAATCCTTGAAAAAGATCGTGCTAAAAGTGTTGGTTTTTATAACAAGTTGACATTGGTGGTAATTTTATAGGGATCTTGAATTCTTGGCTTACTTAAAAGTAGAAGATCTTGGTGTTGAATTGAAATTGATGTTCCCTATATATCAATCTTTTAAGAGCTTTATTTTTAAGACAATTCATTGTGCTGGAAATTGATGAGTTGTACAGGTTACTCCTGTTGACTCTAAAAACATTCATGTAGAGTAGAACATATGTGTACACCAAGTACACCACCTATAATTGAGACTGAAAGAGAAGTGAAGAGCTATGCAGAAGTTGAGCAACATGAAGTAAGAATTTTCAAGGAGAATGAATCAAAATTTGATGGTAGGAAAGAATGTTCAGCAGATGATAGCAAGATGCAAGCTTTAAAAGACACTGGTAGAAAGAGGTGACAGTTGGCTCTTTTTTCTTCCGTGCTTAATACAGTGCAAAGTTAGCACCTTTTGTTTATGACTTGCCATTAATTCCCGGTGTTTGAGTTTATTGAATTGGCCTTTTGCAGTATAAAAAATACCACAATTGGAGGAGTGCAAATCTCTTATGTGATTTGTGGATGGAGTATATATACATATATGTTAAGGGTTTAATTTTTGTACTTCTGCTTATTACAGAGTGGACCTGTTGTGGAAACTTTTAGTACATGATTTGCTTTTGGATGGAGCATACCTACATATATGTTAAGGGGTTAATTTTTGTACCTCTGTTTATTACAGAGTGGATCTATTTTGGAAACTCTAGTATATGATTTGCTTTTGGAGGCTGCTACGCGTGCACTACATTTTCATTCCTGGAACTTGAGGTTGCATGGACCTTAGAAATGGTTGTTGACTGAATTTGTAGAGTACTATGGAGTTTCTGATTCATACACGAAGTTAAGGTACTTTCAAATGTTCTTTTCCTTGTTATAGGTTCTTACTTTTTTTCTCCTTGCAGGTACCTCTCATCTGTTATGAATGTGGCTACGCTGGCAAAGAACTGCCTAGAGCTTGTGAATGAGTTACTTGTACCCTTTTTAAAGGTAAAAGAGTGAAAGAAATTTAACAAAGCAGGAGTTATGCCTCTTCAGATTTCAATATTTTCTCATGAAGTTTGAAATACTGCAACTGTTGAGTAATTATTTGTCTCCTTAGCTTTTGGAGATATTTGGTTTCATTCCTGGAAAAGAGAAATAAGTATGACATTGTTGTCCTGATTTGATGATCACATTTCACAGAAGGTTTTATGAAGCTGCTTTCTTACAAGTATTTTCACATAGCTTGAGGATTGACATCTATATCAGAGATATATCATATCCGGGTGTTCTTATGATGAAAAGCCACATTCTGTTAGTCATATTTTGTTAACATGGTGTAGTAGCTGCCAAGGAACTAACAAAGTTAAGTAGTAAAAGCTTATATCCTTTGAGACACATTGCTAGCTGGATAAAGATTAACAATACAAGAAATTTACGAGTGATTGTGTTAGCATATTGTCAGGTACCTTTGATATATACCTGCTACATGTTATAGCGTAAACATATGAGAGAAAAGATTGTAAAAGAAATGAGAAGACTACATGAGAAAAGGGAGGAGAAAAGCTAAGAAGACCCGAGAAAGATTTGAATTTGAAGAATCTTTTCTTTATATTAAGACTTACTGTGGTGATGAAACATTCTACAGAATATATATTGCCTACAAAAACTAAAAAAAATATAAAAATCCCTGCATGGGCTAGGTCCCTTATCTCTTGATTTGGGGAGCTGCTCAATAAAATTCATTGAGATGTGGGGCTAGGTTGGATTAAGAGAGTAGTTATAGAAATCTGACAGTGAAACACTCTGTTTTACACCTCTGGTATGTCTCACATTTTTGCACTCATTCCACTACATTTTCTTTCATAGCAGACTAAAAAAATTGTTATTTGAGGAGTTCATAAGTGTCTTTGATTCTCGAATGACCTCATAACTCTATGTCATGGCACCTTTGGATTAGTTTCTCTTAATTCTCCTAATGTTTAAATGACTAACCTATCCTTGTATCTCAATATTCCTGCTTTGAGTTGATAGCATGGTGGGGCATCTTTCTTAATTAGAAATTCTTTCATTAGTTCTTTAGTAAGAGGATCTCTGTAGTAACTTGTCGTGATTTTTGCTAGCTCAGAGGGTGAATTAGTAGTAACTGCCGATAGCTTTACCACCTCCTTTTTTTTCTTCTAATTCTCATATTTCCTTCTAGAGAGTTCATTAGTCATCTTGTTTTTTACACCTCTTTTTTGTACTGAATAGAGTAGTTCAGTCCCAACAATTTTACAATTTCCTTTTGTTGCAGCATGAAAGTTATCATTTGTTCCATTAGGTGTTTAACACTTTTTTGATATGTTTTTATGATAAAGAGAGTATCTTCCAAGTAATGCCTCCATTTTACTAACTGCATAGAGGATGACAAATAGCTCTTTTTTGTAAATCGATAGCCCTTGCTAGTATAAACAATAGGTTTTTTTCTTGTACAAGTACAAGCTCTACTCCTACTTCAAAAGCATTAGCTTCTAAAATGAATTATTTAAAAAAAATCTAGCAACCTCAATACTAGTGCTTCAATCCTTACCTTTTTAATAGCTCAAACCCTTTTTGCTTCCTTTATCCATTTGAATATATCATTTTTCAACATATTTGTCAAAGTTTGTTGATAGTGTCATAATTGCGAATAAACTTTCAATAATACTCTGTGAGTCCTAAAAACCATGTAGACCCTTAATGGAGGTTGGAAGAGACTAGGCTAGCATAACTTCTATCCTTTTAAGGTCTCCTTTAACCCCCTATTTACAGATAAACTTCCAACCCCCTTGATATAGGTTGGAAGGGACCAGGCTGGCATAACTTCTATCTTTTTAAGGTCTACTTATTTAGAGCTAATATGTAATGACCCAGATTTTTCCCAAATGGATTTCTCGTATTTCATAAGAGTAGTTAAGCACTTATGTGTATGCATAGAGATGTATTAAGGTTAAAAACTAAGTTTTAAATCAAACATAACAAAAATAATGAGATTTAGGTAATCAAAATCCCTTAAAATATTTTTTTTTCAACAAAAAAAATCAAGTCTTTACTCCGAAAATGCTTTTCGAGACTAGAATGACATCATAAAAGGCAAGAAATTGTTTCGGGAACATGAGAAAATAATCAGGTGGAGAATCAGGAGAGAAATTCCCCGAGTGAAGGAGAAAATCCCCTGAGAAGCCCCATCAAACTCTTACGTTTGATCTAAAGAATAACAAAACTAGGAAAAGTGTTGTGTGTGAAAGTAAAGAGGAGTTCTATCAAACCCTTAGGTTTAATCATTTACCCTCACCAAAAAAGTTACTAACTGAGACAAGTGTTATATTCTTTTGTGGTGAGAGTTGGATTAAAACATGATACGTTG
>NW_019014683.1:2690407-2713076 GCF_000150535.2 Carica papaya | reverse complement strand
GCTCAAAAATGGGAAGATGTTGAAGAAGTTCGGAGAACTATGAGACACCGAGGAGTGAGAAAAGAACCAGGGTGCAGTTGGATTGAAGTGAATAAGCAAATCCATACCTTTATTGTGGGTGATGATTCACACCCACAAATAGATAATATTAAGAAACAGCTCAACCAGTTGATTCATGGATTAATTAGCATGGGCTATGTTCCAGACACAAATTTTGTCTTACACGACCTTGAGGGAGAAGAAAGGGAGGATTCATTGAGATACCATAGTGAGAAATTTGCAATTGCCTTTGGAATAATGAGCTTGTCCAAGGGGAAAACTATTCGGATCAGAAAAAACCTTAGGATATGTGGGGACTGTCATATTTTTGCTAAACTCACATCAAAGCTAGAAAAACGCACCATTGTGATAAGAGATCCCATTCGCTACCATCATTTCCACAATGGAATGTGCTCCTGCAGGGACTACTGGTAGCTCTAACACATTGTAAACATGTTCGAATTTTATGTTTGGAGGCTTGCGATGTGGTGGTATTCTTTCGCTGCTTCTTTACAATTATAACACGGCAGAGCTAAATGGAGAAAGAAAAAATGGGAACAGTGTAAATCTTTATGACAAAAACATGCAAGTTAATAATTGCAATGCCTCTGTACATACCCAAGAATCCTTTGTCCTTCTCTCCATCTTCCTCTTAGAGCTCCCTTTCTTTTTTTTCCCTTGTCTCAGGTTTCCATAGCCGTCACAGAACAATCTCTCACTTCTCTATTCTGATATTTATTGTAAAATGATTTTTTTGAGAGGAAAAAAGAATTTCCATAAAAATCCTTTACACAAAATACAACATATATATGCTGTTCCCAAGATCACTTCATGGACAGATAACCTTTCAACAAAATATTACTATGAGCCTGGTTTTGTTATAGTTGAGAATTCCATTAGTTTTCATACTATCCTGCATTTGCAATTCTCTGTTTTGATTTTCTGTTTGATGCATCCCCAGGTAAAGTGACTGCTATTCTTTTATTTGCAGTTTACTTTGAAAGAGAAGTCTGATAAACATTTATCGTAGTGGCTTTTTCTTCTTGATCATTTTTTGCATCTTGTTTCCGATCATGATAACAGGGACGTTATTTATGTTTATACTCTCAGTTGAAGACTTTGATTCAAGTGTCGGTATCTGCCCATCTTTAAGTTCTGGAATCAACAATCTCTAATTCCTTTTGAGGTGAGCAAATGGCCTAGAAATCTCTATTTCTTTCTTCAAAAACTACCTAAAAGAGCGCCAGTGATAAGCAAATTTCTTCTACAACCTGTAGATCACCCCATGCCAACACCTCATCTGTTGCAGAACTGGAGACAGCACAAGAAAGATTTAGGTGAGATACCATAATCTTCTAACCTCTATGCATTAAAGAAGAAAATGACCGATGGATTCTTCTTCCTGCAGATATAAAGGGCAGCCAACAATAACTTTGTCTCTTACTTGAACAATCTTCTTCTACAACCCCTTGAACTACCCGGCGCCAACAAGTCATCTGTTACAGAATTAGGGACAACACAAGAAAGGTTTAGGTGAGTGACCTTCTAACTTCTATGCATTAAAGAAGAAAATGACTGAGGGATTCTTCTTCCTGCAGACATAAA
Organism: Carica papaya; assembly: GCF_000150535.2. The sequence continues at coordinate 2,711,432 of NW_019014683.1, read as the reverse complement.
TGGCAGCCAACAATAACTTTATCCTCTTATCTAGTTGTCCATAGTTAGGTTTCTACCCCAAGCCGCTTCCCAAGCAAAGAAGCAATATGTCAGGAGGCCTTCTTCTATTCTAATATTTCTGTCGTGTTTCCAGAACACCATAAAAGTGGACATTAGCTTCATTTCTAGATTGAGTTCCTCTTGCTGGTGTATTTAGTCCAGGCCTCCATCTGCCAACCACATCCATATGAGTTGGAATTGCTGATCCAGTTCCAGCTGAAATTTTATAAGATCTCTCTATCTCCCACCTTTTCCCCCAACCTTGCCCCACCACTTAGCAGCAGCAGGAGACAGTCAGACTCCTTACGGATTGTAAGCAGACCTCTGGGTAAGACCTTATTTCTCACTTCTCATCAACATGATCTGAAATTCAAACAAGTAAGTATCTTCATTGGAATTGCATATGTACAAAAAAAAAAAAAATTGAATTTAATATTTTGCTAGACTATTAAATTTTGTATATGGGTTACTCCTTGGTGCTTTGTGGATTCTATACATTGTCATTTTAAAAAATATTCCTCTTTTCAATTTGTGCACACCTGCCCAATGAAGTTGCTGCAGCTTTTATGTTGTATCATTCATTTGCTTAATTCATTAAATTAGTTGAACAGTTGAAATTGCCAAAATAGACAAAGTTATGATGACTTTAAAGGTGTTATACGCTGGTCTGGTGCCTCATAGATATTATGTGCCGCAAAAATTTTCTAATATTGATAGTAACTTAGTGACTCTGTGTAGTAAGTGCTTGTTAAACACATTAAATGGTTACTACACAAAGTTATTAAATAACTATGATGTTTTATTTCTGGCATCATTAGGCTATGTAGTGATGTTTTGGTTCAAAGTGCAAATAGTGCATAAAATGATTATGGAATCAATCTACTTATATTGATGTGTTTTTTGTTATTCATGACAGCTTGCGATCTCCTAAGCAAAGTTGCTATTCGGTTGACTCTTCTTTCAAAGGTTGGTTTATTTTTGCAAATTATGATGATAATCTTGCTAGAGAAGAAATGGGAAATGTTTGTAAGAATACCTGTCAAAGTTGTGACAGCTTGGTGACTCTATGACTTTTACTATTCGTTTTACTACGCTTGAGGGTACCATGGCGGAATAGTTGGTTTTTGGCATGTGATTTGCATCTTCTTTGATATTTTGGATGTTATTAAGTGACTACTTTTCCTCTAAAGACATATTTTATGTAATATGATAAAATGTTAATGATAAATTGGTTTACAATAGTGAGAAGTTAGTCAAAGCCAGGTTCACCATCTTTCGGCTCAAATTCCTGAGAAGGCTTGACCTAAACTTGTCCGTGGGCTGAGCTGGCCTACTCAAGTCTGAAAAAGCAGTCTGGTTGATGGTTTAGCTTGACACTGCACCTACGATTAAACCTAAATCTATTCTTTTAGTCCAAATTTTCTTCAAAAAATAAAAAAATAACCAACAATATTCAAAATCTAACACTTAAATAAATACCCTTGATAATGTTTTTAAAAATAAAATGAAAACAAGGGAAGTTGTAAATTTAAGTAAAATAAAATATTAAAATACTTTTTAAAATTAGGTATAGGAAGAATAATCAAATGTAAAATACATTAAAACTATTAATAACTTAAAATTCCAAAGAAATATAAAAGCGAACCAGGCCGAAAAGCCTTATAGGCATTTATGCCCTCGGTGCCTGTCTGGCAGGTTGGCGAGCAAACTAAAAGTTTCCTGTAGACGGATTTGCAATAAATTGAAAGAAAGTTGATTATTTTACAGAGCTCAGAAACTGACATGAGGAATTAGTGTTCTCCACAGGTGAATGTGAGATGCCAAGGCTTCCTTGTTATTGAGTAAGTGACCATAGGTGGAAACCTACTTAAAAATACAACTCCTGCCATGTCATACAGAGAACATAAAAACTGCAGGCAGGAACTCTTGAAGGTTGAACTATGGAGACCCCTCATAACTCAGTCTCTTGAGATGGCACCCCTTGTGTTCTCCACAGGTGGATGTGAGATCCCAAGGCTTCCTTGTTATTGAGTAAGTGTACATAGGTGGAAACCTACTTATACAACTCCTGCCATGTCATAGAGAGAACATAAGAACTGCAGGCAGGAACTCTTGAAGGTTGAACTATGGAGACGCCTCATAACTCGTCTCTTGAGATGGCACCCCTTGTGTTCGGAATGTAGGATGTATACGCCTTTAGTATTGACACGTATATATCGATTCCTTTCAAGTACTCCTCTTGGTTCAGAAACTGCAACAATAGAAAGGCTCAGATTTCATATGCCTATGTTTTCAAGACAACACAGTTTCTTGTAAACATTGCAAAGAACTAACATGAAAATCTATAAGAATTGAAACTTGAAACTATTTATTATGTCAGCGAGAGTATTTCGATTTGTTTATTGTTTTTAGTATTTTGGCATATATGTTTTCAAGTGAGTTTTAATGTTTTTTCTTTAATTTTTAGATTCTGATATATTATCATGTTAGTAAAACTATTCTTTCAAGTTAAAAGATTCAGTAAAATAATTAAAAAGAATGATTAACAGTCGTCTACACGAATATTTTACTGTGATATTTTGATCTAAATGAATTAAACAATCTTGATATGCAAGATAGAGAGATGTACCTCGTTATGGTCATGAAGCAAAATAGGGGTGTTTGTCATAGGAGAGAAGCCAATTGCTGGTAAGCCAAGTTTGCGAAAATAGCGGGCATCTGTTGATGCAGGAAAGATCTCGGGCTTACCAACCTTCCCATTAGCTTTCTTTATAGCTTCTTCTAATAATCCCCACCATGGATTAGAACTGTCAGTTGCTGTCATAATTGGCTTCCCATCTTTTTCAACAGAAACCTTCTGCTTAAACTGCCCAACAATAGTACAATCAGTTAGTGTCTGAGCTTCTCTGGCCATCTGAGATCCATGATTGGCCTAATTAAATATCTAGAGAGAGCGTAAAATCAGTTTTTTCAACCATACACTTTGTTTCCTCATGAAAAGAGTCCACCTTTGCACAATCGAGTAAGTTACAACTCTGAATTTGATAGATGTACAATAAGTCAAATAATAGCTAGAATGATTGTTTACTTTAGAATCAAAAGATTCAAAACAATGGCCAGTTCCAAGCTTCTCACATAGCTAGTTCTTTTCTGATTAAAATGCATTGTCGAATCATTTAAGGTAATTGATTCAATGATACAAGTCGAAACCTATTAAATGTTTTATAGTTATACTGAACCAAATACAGATTGGTTCTCAGCTTTTATGCAAGAGAAATTCTCATAGATTCTGAAACAAACTTAGGGTTGGTTGATGAGAACTAAAACAGCAAGAGCAGTTTATTACCTCAAAGGACATGTTTCGTGCCAGAGGTGCCCATTCCTCAGCTATACGTCTCTCCAAGGCTTCTGCATCAGCAGTTGGTGGAACTCGGATGTCAAAACCAGCTTCTGCTTCAGATGGCTGCAAATTCATAACAAAACCCTGCAGAGAGGGGGGTGAGGAGGGGGAGGGAGATACTTTCAGAGTCTAGCAGAAATACAAATGCCTTACATTCAAAGTGTGCATAATTGTCAAAGAATCTATATTACGAGTCCACTTTCAAGGGTTGTTAAGACATCTTTCATGGCATTCAATAATAAAATCATCGTAAAGTAAAATCATGTAGCAGAAATGAAATCTTTCATGGCATTCATAAATAAAATCATCATAAAGTAAAATCATGTAGCAGAATTGATAAAAAAGTTGCAGCCTTCCATGGAAATCACTTGGAGAAGAAGACTGAGGAAGAGAGCTTACAGTTGGAGAAGGTGTTCCAGCTTTCAGAAAAACCATGTTGACAGAAATCACTTCACCCTCAGCTTTCAAACCAGCCTTGACCAAATCAAACTGCGAGGCCCGGAACCTCCTCACACTCTCAATGCTTTTCAAGAGATTCTCCACGGCAGTATTGTCATAGAGCTTTGCTCCATGCCCAGGAGCCCCTCTAGCCTTAATCACCGTCCAACACGGACACCTTTCTGCATAGAACATCCTGTAATTCTCATTCGGCGAAGCCAACCCTGTTATCCAAATTCACCAAGAATGTCACGGACGATCCCCATTAATGGAATGTAGGGAAAATAAATCTCTAATGTGCAGATAATCACAACAAACTAGAACACAAATAAAAAAATATAAAATTTAACGTAGTTTGACAAGTATGCCTGCATTCCCTGCAAAATCTAAAATAAACTTTTCTACTATGATAGAACGGGAGTATATCACCAAGAAAGTTGTAAACCGACAAACTTCTAGAGTTTTCTCCCCGAAATATTCCTCTAGGTTGCACAAAATATCTCCCAAAATATGTACAAAATTTCTACATAATCAAGCCACATCAAGGACAAAAGTCAAAGACCAGTTATGATCAACTACCTTCGTCGAGCACAACGCCGACGTTCAAGTTCTTGAAGACATCGGATGATGCAAACTTCTCGGCGCCGTCGTGGCCGCCGATTTCTTCATCGGGAACAAAAGCTACGTAAACAGATCGGACCGGGTTAAACCCGGAAGACTTGAGCTTCCTGATAGCTTCGAGATACTGCATACCGACGCACTTCATGTCCTGGGAACCTCTGGCGTAGATGTTGCCATGGCCATCGACGTGAGCTTCAAAGGGATGGTGGACCCACTTCTCGTGCTCGACGGGCACCACATCGGTGTGGGAATAGAGAAGGATGGAGGGGAGACTGGGGTTCGACCCGACCCATTTCACCAACACTAATGGCTTCCCTTTTACGAGCTCGACGATCTGGGATTCGAGGGAGATAGATTCAGCCTGAGAGGCTATGAAGTTTACTGCTTTGTGGTAATCTGGGTTTGGCTGAGCTGTGTTGATTTGAAGGTATTGCTGGAATCTTGAGATTATGGCTTTCGGGCCGTTTTGCTCATTGGCTGTTACTGAATTTCTGAGTATTATAAGTGAAGAGATTAAGCATAGACAAAGAAGATGATTACTGAACCTTGCTGCCATTGTTGGATTCTTTCAGAGGACCAGACGGCTGAGTGCAGACGGCGAAGGAAAAGTGATTGCAGATGGCAAGTGGTAAATGTTGGTGAAATAGATAAATACAGTAATTTATAGAAAGTCTAATTATCATGTAAATTAAATAATTATTATTCGCTGAATTTTAAAAAAATTATACAAAATTTCTATATTAAATTAAAATTTTAATTATAAATCTAAAAATATTGATTTTAAAATTTATAAGTTGAATACAAACAAAATCACAATCCAAAGTATGTCCCCACTAGAGAAACGAGAGGTAAAGAGAAACCAATATAGATGAAGCTAGCGGCTTTGACAAACCACACGATTCTCGTCTCTCATTCCACTCTCTCTCCCTCTCTACCTCTATATTTCCACTTGCGCAGGGAATGTCTGTAAAGCTAAATCCCAGTTCAAGTTTCCCATTACTTTCGAGTGAGACCTAGATTTTTATATACGTTTCTTTCGGTTTATTGCAGAATTTTCATACTACTGGTATAGTAGACTGGAGTTCAAGAACAGACCCACTTCAAAAGTTGAGCTTTTTGTTGATGAATTTTGCCGTATTGGGATTAATTCTACCATTTTGATCTAAAAATTTCAAGTTTTTATGGTATTCTGAGATTGAACTCCCAGTCACCCACTTATTAGATCAAGAAACCCACTTAAATTTTGATCCAAATTGCTAATTTTATCTGCCAAAGTTTCTTTCGTTGTCGCTTCAGAAGAAAATCTTACTCGAGAATTGATTTGTTGTGGTGTTCTGAAAGGGATTAAAGCATGTTGTTTCTGAAATTCAGTTTCTTTGTCCTAAATAAATGAGTTTTTTATTAGCCTGTTGAAATCTGGATGTTGTTTTATTTTTGTTTTTGTTTCTAAATTGGGTTACTTAATTTGTTCAACTTCTTTTGCGGTTGCTTCTAATTTTAAGCAGGGGTGAGAATTTGATTAGCTTTTGGGATTGAAAACTGTTGAAATGACAATGTTGCCTGTCTGCTCAGCTACTGCCTGTCGTTCTTCTCATTCTCAGGTGAATTTCTCAGTTTGAGTCGCTGCTCCCATTTTAGTTCCATATTATCAAGCATCTTCCCGCTTGAGTCTGGAAAATTTCCCTGTTTCAATGGAAAATACTTTTGTACATAGCAGTATAAAATATTTGGTCACCTGGGTCGGTATTTGGTTGTTATTTATTAATTTTTTTCTTTTTTGAGCCTTTTCCCATTCACATTGATTGTAACATTGTTAGTGTTTAAAGGAGGAATTCAATATACACTGACACATAAAACTATCTGATTGCTCTTTTACATTTGTTCATAACCCATGTTTCCTCCTGAGTGATGAAGCTTAGGTGTTAGGTTAGAATAGGAAATGAGTTATTATAGTATGGTTAAGTTCAAGAATCATCAAAGCACACAGTTTTTTTCTGCCATCAAGAGGACATTTCTTATGCTCCTAGCCCTTGAACCAATATTTCAGACAGTCAACGGTTAATCAATTATCTGGTGCATTTTTGTGTAGCCAGTTTTTCTTGATATACTTTTAAAATTTTATATTTGTAATTTTATATGACCAAGGTTTTATTTTGTGTAAATGAAATTGTTGACCTGCAGATTTGTTTCCATAGTGGTTTGCGACCCATTGCTCCATTCCCAAGGGATCTTGACTCTAGGTGTAATGTAGAAGGGAGGGCTATTTTCAACTTGTCAAAGGGAACTCATCTCCATAGGATTTCGTCTAAAGTACAAGCAGCCAAGTATTTTCACTCCAGTTTTGTTGAGATCAATGAAGAATCTGTTTCCATGGATTTGATTAAAACTCATTCCTGCCAAAATGAATTAGATAACATTAAATGCAGTATGTCAGATACTTGGAGTTCTACTGTAAATGAACCCCATCTTCTGGGAAGCAATGAACTAAAATATGTAGGAACCTCTGACTTGTTGCCTGTGGAAGAGGGCCTAAGTGACCTACAAGAGCAGCTGGCCGAAAATGCCAAAGATTTGATAGGAAATGCGGAACCTGAACCTTTATTGACTGTTGACATAGCACCTAATAATCTATCTGACGCTTTGGACTTGAATAACAGTGTGAAGAATAGCTTTGAGGAGTTTATTGCTGGGGTTAAGGAGTCTTTTGGATCCTCTTTTAATAAAGGAGAAAATGCTGTGAAAAGTTCAGTTGATACAATCACTTCGTCAATAACGGCAATCACTAAAAATGCTTCTGAAGCAGTAGATAATGCTGTTAGTAAGGTGTTCCCAACAGTGGATCAAACAGGAGAATTTGCAGGCAATAAGATAACAAGCTTTTCTTTTGACTTGAAGCAAACCTCAGGTGAAGCTACTGTTGTTGCTGTTAATTTGTTAAGACGTGCAATTGTTGCAGTGGAGGATTCTATAGCAAATGGAGCTTCTTTTCTTGTTTACTCTTATGGGTCTGCTAAGGAACTACTTCCTCCAGAGATCAGGGATGCCCTAAATTTGTCTGAAGAGAAAGCAGTAAATATCTTGAGGCCTATCGGAACAGCTTTTCAGCAGGTATTTCAAAATATCTTGAGGCCTATAGGAACATGTAGAACTTTACAAATTCTTCTAAGGATTATTAAATTTAAATATACTTGAAACAGGTCTATATCACCATTGAGGAGTTAGAGAGAAATCTTGGCTTGAATCCAGATGATCCCATTCTTCCGTTTGTTCTTTTCCTTGGCACGTCAGCCACTTTTTGGTACGGGTGTCCTTTTGAATATTTATTTTTTCATTCTTTGGAGGAAAAGCAGTCTGTTGCATGAGAAATTTATATTCTTTATCAGATGTCACAGGGTTTTCTATTGGCTGTGGGCGTATGGTGGATACTCTGGAGATTTGTCACCTAAATCAACTTTGGAGTTGTTGACAGGAAAAGAGAATGCTTTGTTAATTGATGTCCGGCCTGAGGCAAGAGATTGTAAAATTTTCTGGCCTTTTATTTATAGCATTTATTGTGTTTCCAACCTGTTACACCTATCAAAGAAGCTTAAACAACCACATCATCATATGCTTGTTTAATTCCACTTTACTTTAGGGCTTTGCGTTCTTGAACTGTCCATCAACATGTGATTTAGCCTGAGCCTGAAGGCTCAAAATATTCTTGTTCTTTTTATTTTCTTAAAGAAATTGTTCTCCCATTTTGAATTTGAAATATATCAACGAGCTAACCTTGGAGTATTAACTTGCTAAAGGTTCTAAGGGAAAGAGATGGTGTTCCTGATCTTCGAAGGACAGCTCGTTTTCGCTATGCAAGTGTGTCTCTACCTGAGGTTGGTGTCTGCATTAAAAAAATATTATTTACATAAAAAATATGAGGGTTTTTATTATTCTTGAGTTGTGAGAAGCAAGATTTTCGGTAGCTCAGGTTATCAGCTTCCTTGCTGATTGTAGAAAACAATGCTCAGTGCAAGTGCAAAAGAAAAACAAATGAAAATGAACTTCTGAACTCAGATTTATCTTTTTTTTCTTAGGTTATGCATCTTTTGCTTCTATCAGGTTTATGGTCCAGAACGGAAGATTTTCAAGAGTGCAAAGGAACTCAATGATGCTCTGGTTGCTGTTGTTATCCGGAACTTGAAAACAATTCCAGTATGTAGCTTCATCTCTTGCCTAACTCAACTCTCTACAGGTTTTGATTACTTTCCGATTGAAGCATATTAAGGGTATAAAAAATAAGATTTTGTTTTTGGTTTCTTTTTTTGTAGTTTAAAATTGTGCAATGTGACTCCAGCTTTTGCCACCATGGACATCACAATATTGTTCTATGATCCTTTCCATTTTCCAAGAGAAAATCACCAAGTCATGATTATGTTAAAAGTTATGCATTAACTACTAGCCCGTTTTGTACTTCTATAATTCTAGAAGAGATGTAGATTGCAAAAACAAATGAACATAGTGATTTTAGAATCAATTTCTTTTCTCCAGTCAATCACAGATGGTGCTTACTGATTTGTCTTAGGTGACTTAACATCTTATTTTATACATTTCTTGGAACTTTGGATGGGAAGTAAAGTTGCCTCATCAAGACTAACACAATAGCAAGGCCTCATGGGGTAAAAAATTTTATGGGGAAAATGCTCAGTTTTTAAAGTATTTTCTGCTCTTCTTGTGTTCCAATAATCTATTCCTTTGCATTTTTCCTTAACCAAATGTGGGATAAACTGATTTCAGAGCCTTATTTTCCCACTACCTGTAGGACAGGTCCAAGGTAATAGTTATGGATGCTGATGGTAGTCGTTCCAAAGGCATTGCAAGAGCACTGAAAAAACTTGGAGTTGAGGCATGTATCTTGATCCCTTAGTCTCTGAATTTTCCCAGGCAGTTTGCATCTACTAGTCACACATTTTTTTATGTACTCAGAATGTCGCTATAGGTATCTTTATGTATATGAGTCTCATGTACCATGATGGTTGTGCTTTTAAATATGTTTTTTGCTTTCTAAATGCCTAAAATTAAGAAAAAGGAAACTAGTCTCAATTTTGACACTTAAACAACTAAACAATGAGAAAAATGTAGTTGGGATAAAAGAAACCCCAATTGACAGTACGCGAGTTCCTATTTTGATTTCTGTAACTAACTCTATAAATTGGCTGGCCATTGTTTATTGATGGTGCTGTGTTTGTTTTGTCTTTTCTCTTTTTGATTTTCTTTTATTTTTATTTTTTTTAGGATACTTAGTCCACCCCTGCTGTACTTTTCTCTCTTCTTTTTTAATTATATATATCTTCTCCACCAAAAAGAATTTATGGATGACTATATGTGTCACTTATACATATATATATGTAATTGTCGATCATAACTGTTCTGCCTTTTAGTACAATGGAGAAAAAGAAAGAGTCTATTCAGAGTTCTTTAGTTACAGTTTGAGTATAGTTTCTCGTTGTTGTGTCAATGTGTGCAGGCTACATTAACCATGTAGTATTCTGATGAACTTAGGAAGCATCAACTATGTTGACCTGATCCTTGGAGCACTGTCTGTTTGAATATTTTTGAATTAGTGTATTCAAACAGATTGATAATTGCCTTAGCTTCTGTAATACTGGAGTTGTCTGATGTAATTATGTGGTTGCAAGTCTGCTTATGAACTAAAAATATCAGAAAACTTATGGACAGGATCAATTTGGAACAAAATTTTCTGCTAAAATAGTCAGATCTGCAACTATGAGGACCATTGTTGTGGAAGTAGTATGATGCTGGTTTTCACGTTTATTTAAATTGGATTCACTGCTACTACATGTGTAAAAAGTTAAACTCCATCCTTAAAATTGTGTGGCCTGAATTTAAGATCACTTAGTTACAAATTAAGAAAGTCCTAACTAATTGTTTGCTGGTGAATTACAATAGAGACCATATATGGTCCAAGGTGGGTTTCAATCGTGGGTTAAACAGGGTCTTCGGAGTAAGGAGCTCAAGCCTGAGACAACACTTACCATACTGAATGAGGTATTTATCCTTTGTTGTTTCATATTTCGTTTACTTTCAGAGAATTTTTTCATAATATGATCAAAATAAGTTCCTTTGGTGAATTTAATAAATTTAGAATGGATGAAATTGACTAGGCTATGCAATGTGCAGCATATATATTCCCCACAGTATTTGGTTGATTTATGATGCCTTTATGTAGCTTTCATGACTTGCTTTCTTTATATTTAGCAAGTTATCTATGCAGAGCATGAAGACCCTAAAGTGGAGAGTTTACAATATAGAAGAAATATTTATGCAATTTTGATATTTGTCTATTATTAGCAACGTTTATCTTTTTAGGAATATTAAGTGGTTTACAATGTTAGGAATTATTTAGAAATTTGATTTATATTCTAATTTAGTAGTTTCATTTGTATTCTAATCTAGTAGTTTTCTACAATTCTGATTTATAATCTAATTTTGTGATTTATTTTCCTATTTGTATGGTCTCTGCTTATGTATTGAGGGGGGGGGGGGGTTCAAATAATACTTATATTATTATTATTCTACTATTGTTAACAGTTCAAGCTACTTTTGGGATCCAATATCTTTCTTTTGTTCTTTGTTTTCTTAGTTTTACTTCAAAACTCTCTGTCCTATATCAATTCATGTGTATGCATGTGCATCTATATGTTAATCAAGGGATTGGGCTTTCATTAGTAACCTTAGCAATTAATACAAACAACACCTAACAAGGCGGTGTCAGGAACCTGACCTCAGTAGTGAAGAAATTAACGAAGAAGAGTTGCAGCAGAAGTAGAAAAGACTTTAGGAGAAGATAAGAGCAGAATCAGGGAGAAGAAAGGTTGAAAATGTAGAAGAGAAAAGAGGAATTGTTGTAGAGAGAAAAACTGCATTTTTTTGATTAAAATTTTCTTCTTCCCAATCACTTCCCACTCTGCCCTATTTATTTCCTTCTGCTCTATTGTAGGATAGAAGAAACAAATAATCCATCAATGACACCTCAGCCACATAATTCACCTGGTTAACTATAAATTTCACCTGGTCAGCCCTTTATTTCACCTAATCAGCCATACATTTCACCTGGTCAGCCATATATTTCACCTGATCCTGACATTATTCCCCCACGAAAATAATCCTTGCCCTCAAAGACTAGTACCTTCCTGCATTTGTTGCTACTCTGCATCAATAGAACTTGAATTTTCGTCACGGAACTTCAAGATATTGAATATAGCCATAACCAGAGCATCAACATGATCCAATTGACTTGCTGTGTTTGAAGCGGGGAACTCCTGGTTGATATTCGCGGTGGGACTACCCTTAATTTTCTCAGTTGAAAGTTTGTTAACCTTGTCCAAGTCAGGAGAAACTTTGGACCATGAGTCATTTTTTGCATCTTCTTCTATGGCATTCATGGACTTTGAGTCATGAACCTTATATCTGGTCATAAGATTCATCTGGCTGCCTGCACCTGTGGCAACAGAATCCTGAACCAAAGAATTAGCAACCCTACTACACTTCACAACAGCTTCTAAATTTTCAAATGTGCTTGAACCAGGAGATTGATCAGACCTTGATGGTGACTCTGCATCTGTAGACTTTTCTCCTGTCATTTGTAAGTGGCCTTTTTCCATCTCTGTCTTCATTCGACTAAAGCGAGCCATGTAAGTGATAGAACATAATGCAGCCTCCGCCTCAAGCCAAAGATTCTTATAGAGGAGAACTTGAGGTTGAGTTTCTTCTTCATCAGGAAAATTCTTAATAAGAACTTTCTTTATAGCATGGGTCATGTTATCATTTTTCACCTCTTCTGCATCAGCAAACACAACATGTTGATTTTTTACCTCCTGGGCACTCTGTTTGCTGAACTTACCCAAAACACCAGCTGCAAGTACCTTTGACATCTGAGGATTAAGCACACTCGGATCCTTAAGAGGCAAGACATTCAACTGTACACCTGCCTGCAACATCTCTATAAGCTGGTCAAACTTTTGGTAAAAGAGAGCTAATCTTTGATCGAGGAATGCTTTAGTCTGTTGTTGAGAGTCGTAGATCTCAGACATGAAGTCTGAGAGTCTTTGGTCAATCTCTCGAACATTTTCTTCTAGGGTCTGTAACTTCTGTGGTTCGCTCATCACGGCTTTCCCTTTATTTTTTGCCATAGCACGAAGTTCACTAGGGTTTTTTCTGGATTGATATGCTTTGATACCAGGTTTTCAGGAAACTGGCCTGAGTTCTAAAGAAATTAAGGAAGAAAAAGAGTTGCAGCAGAAGTAGAAAACAGTTTAGAAGAAGATAAGAGCAGAATTAGAGAGAAGAAAGGTTGAAGATGTAAAAGAGAAAGGAGGAATTGTTGTAGAGAGAAAGCTGTCTTTTTTGATTAAATTTTACTTCATTCCAATCGTTTCCAACTCTGCCCTATTTATTTTCTTCTGCTGTAATGTAGGAATAGAAGAGAGATAATCCATCAATGACACCTCAGCCACACAATTCACCTGGTCAACTATAAATTTCACCTGGTCGGCCATTTATCTCACCTAGTTAGCCGTACATTTCACCTGGTCAGCCATTTATTTTATCTAGTCAGCCATACATTTCCCCTGGTCAGCCATACATTTCACCTGGTCGTGACAGGTGGCAAAATGACTTTGATTTTGGTTACTTGATGTTAACAGTAAGCCAAGTATTTAGAGATTAAAAAAATTGATGTCGAAAATTTTCTGAAATTGTTCTTCATTACAAAGTTCTGGAAAAGAAGTAATGATTCAGTTTTTAGAATATTTTCCAGCTGGATTCGGATGAATAAGATGAGTGAATATACTATTTGTTAGTGCTTTTTAATCTGACATGTCTGAATTTCAGTTCTTTTTAATGCAAACTTCAACTATTTCAGGAAGCTGAGGCAATTCTTGAAGATATCAGTCCTACTCCATTTCAAGTTCTCGGGTTTGGTGCGGTAAGATTGGAATTTATTAATATCATACGTAAGTTATTAGCTAATATGTTATTGTTCATTGTGGTTAAAACCATTTTCAGAATAGTTTCTTAAATCCAGAGGGATGGGTCAAATGTAGTAATAATATTCTTTCTACTATAAAACATGCACAAAGGCCGGCCCCTTCTGGAGACTTCATCCTTGTAACATTAAAGTACTGCTGTCTTGGTGGGTCTGATAATCTAATTTATCATGCTTTCCTGGAGATTGAACATATTCAGTGGTTTTTTTAGATTTTCCATTTCTGAAACTCTGCTCTATCTTCTACTGAGATTAAATGGACCATGCATATCAGTTGGTTTGTTGATTACTGAATGATCATTTGGACTTAATTTTATGATTTTGATGCATTTTCAAGGGAATCTTTAACTAAAAAAATCAAGTCCCTTTATGGCAGGGTTTAGTTGCAGCATCTTATGCCTTACTAGGTATGTATATTTCGATATTATAAATGTATTTGTCATAATTATATAAGTGAATTCTACATGAATTGCATATTATTTTGTGCTTACATGCAAATAATATCCGACCTTTATGATCCATTTTCTAATCAACAAGGCCTTCGCTTTTAATAAATATAGGAATACCTTCTGTATATAATTAAGTTACTGGGGACAAGGTTAACCATAAATGAAGGAATGTCTATCTGCATCTATTCCTTTACACTAGTGAAAGAAAAATTGGCCTTTCAATGGAAAATGCTTCGGTTAGAACAATATGCTTTCATTACAGAAGTTTTGGCTGAAAATATATTTGAGATAAAAATGAAGGGAAGAGTATGATTTTACCCATTCTTCCTCCATTTTGCTATCTCATCTTTTAAAGTACAACTTTTTAAACTGAAAATAAATAACTGTATTCACATGGATGAAATTTTTTTTCAAATTTCCAACATTACTTCTTTCATCTCTAACTAAAGAAGAAAAAAGTTTTAAAAAAAAGATAGAGAAATTGAAAGGAATTAATTATATTATGCTTTTGACTCTTGGAAAATGGCAAGCACTTCGTGAGATCCCAAAAGAAGATGATGATAGTCAAAATGGGACATGGGAAATGTTATTGATTTTTACCAGAAAGTTCTTACTGACATAGTTTGGCATGTTAAATAATCACCATCTGTTCTTCTGTTGAGGAATAGGTATTATCAAAGCAAAACAAAGATGGAACCTGGTTTTTCTCTCAGCTATTAAATTGCACACCTTGTGTTCACTCAAAGGAAGTGCTGCATTGGGTTAAACATTTTGCAAGTCTATATGCATATAAGTGATTATGGGTGTGCTTGCTGCAAACATGCATGCAGCAGAGGATGTGAGGGAGGGTAAAACTAACTGTAAAATGCTTGCTTGTGTACAGTTTAAGTTGGCAAGTTTTCATCTAACTTTGGCCTTGACTTGTAAGACTAATGGCTTCTACCTAGAAAAGTAATATTTGCTTTTTACGGAATACTACCGTGCCTTCTATTTGTTCTTCTATCATGAAATAAGCATGGATAATTTTATTTCAGAGTGGGAGAAGACATTGCAACTTATTGGTGTTTTCGGCCTAGGGCAGGTACCATAACCGCATTGGAGTATTTTGGTTAAAACATTTTTTTTAAAAATTTTGACATTGATTGTGATCAAGATCCTAGTTAAAGTACAAGCAGTTTTCTATTATTTAGCTTGGGCATGCATGTACAATATGACATCATGCAAATAAATGCTAGATATTGAGTTCTTTGCAGTAAGAGAAAGTGTGATTGAACCTACAGATATAGTCCTGCTTTCCTTTGGGGAGGGAGTGGGGAGAACTAGCTCACAAGTTTCTTAAATAGAAAAATGGAGTTTTGGACAAATGGATCTATAATCATTTTGGTACTTTGATTGGGTTGATAAAGTTCATTATTTTTAAAACTGGGATCATCTGCTGGGGAATTCTATATCAGTACTCATATATTTTTCCAGTTTGCTGCATCTATGCTCGGTTTCATGTTAGGGTGATTGCTCTTTTCTGCAAATAGTACCAAGTAAATCAATTACTTCTACAATTAGGATCCTGATTCATATATTTGTTGTTGCTGCATCATTGAACTCAACCAGACTATATTTCGGCGGGTTGTTTCCTATGAGGGCCCTGAAGATTTTAGAAGAGATGTGAGGTAAGCCAGCTTCTATCCAAAAAAGATTTAACATTTGGATCAAGATTCATAGTCTCTTCAGGATTTTCATGTTTTTAATCTGCTTTGCAAGGGATTGAGCTTCTTGTCTATCTTACTTCTGTAGGAGGATATCTAATCTTCTCCTTCTTTGTATATTTTTCTCATTCTGTCTAATGATGTCATGTTTTATCGAAAAAGAAAAGAAAGCTATCTATTATGAATAACTTCCTGACCAGGAAGAAGCATTTGCCTTAAGATGATCAAACAATATTCTTTCTTGTTTCTCATGGGTGCTATTTGCTCATTTTAACAGGCCAACTGCCGATTAAATTGTCAAGTTTATCTTTTATCTGTGTTTTTTATGACTGTACTATATTTTATGGTACTTGTGCAAAAAAGGATCAAGCACTGTTCAATAGTCCGACTAACTGGGTGATACCTTAACATTTGAAGGCTATTGCTTGCTCCTGTTCGACTTGGAGCTCAGGCTTTCTCATGGGCAGCTGGGAAGTTAGAAACAAATCGCGTTGGCCTGCCAACATCACCTTCATCCTCAGACGTTCAAAGCCGGGTGTTGCAGGCTGCAGCTAAGCTTGAATCTCAACCATCCAACATTGAAGGAATCAGCCAAGATCCATCTCCAGAAGGGATGGTTCCTATTAATGAAAACATCGATCTTTCTGAAGCATAAGGATTGGAGACCTCTTTTTTTGGGATTCTCTCTCATTATCGAGATGAGAAGTAGATGAGTTGTAATGTGGGTGACTTCAAATTTTAACGGTTCGCTTGATTTGGATGACTGACCCTTCTGTGCAGATATGGAGAATAAATCTTGTATATTTCCTAGGAGGAGTTTAGAGTCCTGTTGCCTGTACATTGTGTCTTACTTCTTTTTTGGGTGAAACAAAGAACTTTTTCTTTTGAAGTTTATTAAAAATTCAATAAAATGGCTCAACCTTACTCATGATTTAATAACTTTTGTTATAAATATATGTAGCTGTTAGAAATAAAAAACAACTACTTTTTTTTAAAAAAATTATTAAATAACAGCAGGAATTATATAAGTTATGATTTTTAGAATTTTCAAATGAAATAAGAACTATGTGTTGAGAGAACTTTTCTTTTGAATCCTAATAACTCTTTAAAGCCTACTATATGATATAACCGAAAATATTGATAACACGAAAATAAAGATTTAAGAATTCTTTGAAAGACTGTAATTTTACATTCAAATGTAAACGAAGTAAATTTTATTATGAATCCATGTAATTTTTTTTTTTGTTGGAGAAATATATGATGTTGAACAAAACAACTTCAATGTTGAAATTCATAATTTTTATAACATTGACTATTTACAATTTTAAATTCAAACGTCTATTTTTTTTTTTTAATTTAGTCACATTTTGAATGTGATATAACTTTAATTTTATAGAAAAAAAATTAAAAAATTATCGGGATGTGACATAATTTTAACTTTTTGAAAAAAAATAAAAAATTATAATATTAATCTTTTGAAAGTTGATAACTTTACACCTAAAGTTTTTTCTTTTTAATGATTTTTCTCTTTTATGTGATGTTTCAAGATGTAAATCATATTGCTAAAACAACTATTACACTAAAATACTAGAAAATAGTTCTTGCCCATGGACTAAATTTCATAATTATAAAACTGTAAAAATTTAAAATTTTGCAATCAAGTGTCTCGTTTAAGATTTTTTATTATGAACTCGTGTAATATTTCAAAAGTTAAATGTAAATAAAAATTATAATTTATAATAATAATGTTGAAAATGAAAAAGAAAAAATTGCTTATAATCTTAAAGATCATAGCTCACAATTTTGGAATTTTTTTTTTAATGAATGATCCTAATTTTTCAAGACTTGTGAAATGAAATTAAAATATTCATGGTATTAAAATTGCTAAAAAAATATAAGTTAAAAGACTATGCATTTTGAAGATTACTTAACATTTTAAGATGTCATTTTTACATTCAAGTATCTTCTAAATGACACAATTTTAAAAATAAATCTAATGACTTTTTAAGAGATATTAAAATTTAACAAAATGATATAACACTATGAACATTTATGAGATCAGATCTTTTGAAGCTTACAACTTACACTCCAAGTATATATTTGGATGATTTTTTTTTTTTTGAATCCCCATTACTTTTCTAAAGCTATGAGATGATATTGAAAACATATGAAGAAAATAACTTAGTAAACTACGGATAAAGCTTAGTTTTCGAATTTCAAATGAATTCATGTAATTTTTTCAGAGTTACGTGATATCATTAAAATGACCCATGAACTATAAACTACGATGCTTGAACTTTCTGAAGCAGCAAAATTTTACAATCTTCTAACAGATTTGTATGACTATATGATGCTATTGAAACAAACGTAGCAAAATTATCTACAAAACTATAATTGTTACCCATAGTTCTAAAAATTTTGGAAGTCCTTACTTGAGTCTATTCTTGGGACAAGTTTTCTTTCAAGTCCATGTAACTTTTGAAGTAGCCTGGACAGAATTGAAACAAGAATAATATTGAGATGCAAGAAAATTACCCAACAAACCACTCGAAATTTTACAGTTTTAAATAGATGTAACTTTCTGGCAGAGTATTAAACTTACCGTTTTTCTTATAAATTCACACAATTTTTCAGAACTTTGAAATCAAAACAGTACCGCTCAAATAAAATAACTATAATATTGAAATTTAAGAAAATAATCTATATAAATAAATGTGAATTTACAAATAAATTGTACCATATTTCTGATTTTGTTCCATGGATAGCCTTAATAAAAGATCTTTGCAAGCCAAGTAACCCGGGTGTCCTGAAATTTCCTCTGCTCTTGACAACCTAAGTATTGTTTATTTGTTGATCTGAACTTGTATTTCTTTATCTATTCACAATTATTAGTTGAAGATCTTATCTCTAACATGATTTATACTAACAATAGTAAGACTTTTCTCACTTTTTTTGCTTTTATTCAATTCTATTCTTAACTCATTCTTCCTCTTAAATTTTATATTAGTCTTAGACCCAACGAATTACAAAATGATTTTGATGTTTGAGCTTATCATCAACCCTGTTTTGAATTTAGTGGAGCTGAGATCACCTCAATCATAAAAATCATCTTGTAATTTAATATGTCATGACTAATATGGAATTAAGAGTACAAATTATTTAAAAATAGAATAGGAATTGAACTAACACGACCTTGAATAAAGAGAAATGGGGTAAATATTTGTCTGACCTCATGGTTAACTAAAGCAGGAACTTTATACGTAAGGCCAAACAAACTCGAAGAATTCTTATTCCTTCTCTGCAATCACCACAAAAACATCTTCAAACGACCATTTTCTTCTCTCATTTTTTGCTGGTGGATTGATGACAGCTCTCTCAGCATTGGCCAAGCGATAACCGATGACAATCTCTCTCCTTTGTCTGGCTCTTAATAATATCTCGTAGAAACTTAATTCCTCACCTTCTCGAAGGTAAAGATCTGCTTGTCTTATATGCATCTCATTGCCCTGAAGGAAAAAAGCAAGAACAGATATGAGCTGTTACATTGTGTAATGTTTGACCATGTATTTCAAAAGGATTGATATAATTGAAACTTCAAATTGCTAACAGAGCTTAGAATGCATAAAACACTAACACAGGTTTTAGTAAAGCGTGTGCTTCAAAAATTACTAGTACCAACTACCAACAACCTCTTCATCATAATTATGTGAAATGATATTGGCTGAAGTCTCAATAATCAATTACACATAGGTTGCTTCATAAATCCTACTTTGAGAATTTTCTTCATCAAAGATTGTATCATTGATAAGCTTTTTCGTGGAGCATAAACAAGAATTTGATAAGTTTACTTTTTTTTTCTATATAAAATTAGTATTATTTAGAAGAGAAGAAAGAAGAATTTGATAACATTTCATGGTTCTCTTATTTCAAGAATTTGGGCATTTTTTGCACATCATAAAGCTTTCTTAATACTAGAGGTGAATATTTTCTCGAAAAAGAAAAAAAGGTTAACTGTGATAGGTCTCAGTAATGCATGAATTACAAATGGACATGTATCCCTAAATTTGCTGTGTTTTATCTGTCATAAACTAAATACAACTATAGAAAGATTATTGATTAATAACCCAGAGCAAAAGCTTTTCTGGCTTAGAGTTTTTGATTTATTATCTGCAGAAGATGTATAACTCTTGAGCAAACTTTCGACCCAAAATGTTGAAATATTGTGAATCTTCATGTAGAGGAAGACTGGCATATTATAATGGTATTGATCTTACTATTAAAGCTGAAAAATTGTAACATATTTATGGGGATACCTATGAAAATAATAGGAAAACTAAGAATATGAACTCAAATATATAGAAATCTGACTATTTATATGGAAAAAGTCTATGGGCAACATTTATTATTCCCTAATAGACAGTAGGCGAAATATTCTCGTTCTCAAACATTCATTATGAATCCTTAATTTCTCATATCCATAACATTTTTTTACCATAAGAGAGAGCTCAATTTTCCTAGACTATCCTAAAGATTGTTCTTATGGGTTGGGGACTAGCATCTAAACCATTGGGAGAAAATTGCATTGTTCTTTAGAAGTTGGAGTACATTGTCATTTTTACCTTCACATGACCTCAAGAATAATTCTGGTTTTCGAAGAAAAGAAAGAAAAATAACAATGCTGGTTTTTCCACTTGATGCAATTAGATTAAGCTCAATCATAAAAAATACCTCCTCTGCAAAGAGCTCTTCCAGTACATCATTTATTTGTCGATCCTCGGCAACCATGGCCAAAGCCATGCTGACAAGCTCATTTGACAAAACATAATCACTAATCTTTGACATGGCAAGCATATTTTTAGTCCTTGGGTCCAGAATTTCACTGATTATTACCGACTTATCAGAAGCTTGCTGCATCTCCCCAATCCAAGAGCCCCAGTGAACCCGTGATGCCATTGCTTCCCTATATGGGAGACGTTTTGCCTGCAAAAGATTTCAAATTGCTAAGTGGGAAGAGAATATAAAAGACGAAAGAATAACAGCAATAGATTTTATGGACCTCCATCATTATAACAAAGAAAATTAGTTCCCCATACCCATTATAAGATGTTGTGGAGAGAAGCTCTTTTTCATTGGTTTGTGGGGCTTATGGTTGGGATGTATTGCGAGAGAGAAACTTAGAGAGAGAGAAAGAGAGAAGGAGCACGGAGGCAAGTGGGTGCGGTGGGGAGAAGGGGTAGCCAGATAGGAAGGAAGGGGGGCTGGTGGTTAGGTTGAGGAGGTCTTTCGGTTGGCCGGCTGGGCTGACCAGGAAGGGAGGAGATCATGGTGCAACAGA
>NW_019014683.1:2653586-2669232 GCF_000150535.2 Carica papaya | reverse complement strand
AGTTAGTTGGCTATTTAAATAACAAATGGCAGGTATTTTTACAGCAGTATCGTGCTTACCTTTTTCAGGTCAGCCAAGATAAGAGGACTCCCACTTCTGCAGATTACAGATGTTCCTCTAAAATCAAATTCCATTTTAGCAATGTCAAGTTCCATCTCCTCTTTGTCCCGTTCAGCCATCACTACAACAATCCCTCCACCCAAACTCTCATTGGCTATGGCAAGCTGATTAAGTAATGATCCCTGACCACAAACAAATCAATTAATAATCTTGGCCAAATTTTGAAAAAAGCCACTGGGAATATCTAATATGTTGCCCATTTTACTCTGGAATAGCATTTGCCCAATATCACAGTTTCAGAATCTGGACGAAGTTCATATAACACTATTGCACTTTTCCAGGGGTTAATATAAATCGCCACGAACTTTAATTTTCCAAAATTTTGTCAAATATTTGGTTGGTAGAGCTCACTTATTATCATTCTCAAAGAAAAGAGTGATAACAAAAGTTTCACTATCATAAGCTGCAGAATAAGAAGCTTACCAATTTGTCACTCCACCCAAGAATAAGAGTGTGGTTCTGCTCTACCACCTCACTTCTTCCTTTCCGTAGTGAGTCCAACTTCTCAGAAATTGCATCTGAGACAAGTCCAAGCATCATCGCAAATATAAGCATTCCACCAAAGCTAATGGAAACTGAAACTAGCTTTGGACCAATGCCCTCGGAGTTAGCATGATTGCCCGAGTCAGCTATGTATGTCCAGGATAACCAAAGGCAATCTGCTAAGCTGTCATCAGTCACACCAAAAAGTGCCAACCCCCCAAGAAAAATGAGGAGTAGAGTTGCAACCAACAATGCAAGTGGCTTAGCATATGGATGGACAGATAAAAAGAGATCCACTTGATATGCTAGCTGCTTATTTAGAGAAACTTCTTCAGAAATAATATCCGATTTTCTTGATCTTGAGACATAGTATATGTACTTGAAAATAAAGGTGGGGATTGACAAGAGAGCAATTGAAAAAACCAAAGCTAAATTTTTTAAGCTTTTGCTAGGAAGAAGATCATCCTCCCCATATAAAGAAATATCTGCAGAGTCCGACAGATTGCACATTTGTAGTCTAATATTCAGCTTAGAGATCTGACCCTGACAGGATAAAGAAGCCTCATTTAGCAAGGTTTTACTCATTGACAATTGTAGCAATAAACAGAAGATGTCTAGTCTAAAACTATTTGTGATTATGGGGAAAAACACTAAAGTAGATATGGTATCAGTGTTGTCTACTTACCAGAACTTGGTGACAATCATGATATACATATTAAAACTGGCCAACATTCATACGAACATCAATCACAATACATAAAGTCAATCCACATTGTTCATTAATATGATAGCAGTTTATTTTACCACTTACTCTAGAAAAAATATAAACAGGACAGATTTCAAACATACAAAAAATAAAAAATATCAGTAATGAGAATGAACTAGTACTTGAGAAGAAACAATATCAAAATGTATTCTTGTATTTCACCATGATTTTGTACCAATTTAGTGCTTGAATGGAATTACCCTAAGATTGTACAAAACATATATATATATATATATATATCGTGTCTCAAACTCAAAATAATTTGATTGAGAACCTGGAATTAACATCAGTTTTGCCAAATCCTGATTTAATAGAAAAATGAGAAGTATGATCACCATATAAGTTAACCATAGGGAATTATTGGCTGAACCAAATTGAGGTATAAATTGTTTCTGCGATTTTTACCTTCAAATCAGTTACTTGATTGTGCAATGAGAAGCTCTTGTGCACTAAAGAAGTAAAGACTGTGACCAGAATCTGCAATCAAATAAACAAATTATTCCTGAATCAAGCAACAAATGGCTCTTGAAGAGAACAAGGATAAAGAGACCAGTGCACACACCACTATAGAAAATGCCATCTGCCAATGGACCTTAAGCCGTTGACCTGAGGTCCCAACAATCATCTTCTCTCCCAATATGGCAGATTTGCTAACTGATATGCCATCTGAAACAGCATAGTCTTCTTCTCTTTTAGGTGGATTATCAGTTTTTCGACTAAAGTCAACTCTGCGGCGAGGCCGTACATATCTGGTGTCTCTATAGGGTTTTGAGTTAGAGGATGAAACACTACACGATTCCAGCACTTCATTTCTAGACAATGGCTTTTGTTGGGTTTGTGGATCAGGAAAGGAAGGCTGAGAGATTCTCCTAGTTGTGGAGAATCTTCTAGTATATTTTGGGGTTCCTGGTGGGTGAGTGGAATAAGTGGGTGAGGGGAAGAACCAGTCCCTGCTGAAGGAAGGAGGCGACTGTGAGTCATGCGACATGGTTGTGATTATTTGAAATAAAAGGGAACTGTAGCAATTTACTGTGACTTCTGTTTAACATTAAATTTACTGAAAACAATTGGAGATACAAATCAGGGAATGCTCTCAAACAGCACAATCCAGAAGCTAAACAACCAGTTCCAAAATTGCTAAGAGCATATACATATGTATATTAAAATACACTAACAAAACATCACTGATCTAAAATTACACTGCTAAAAAATATTCTAGCAGTTCACTATTCTAAACAAAAGAATTGACTTAGAAATAAATTCATGAGAATTAAAAATGAAATGAACTCCATATTTCACTTGTTCAAAATATTGCCTAAGCCTAAACAGTAAATACTAATAATTCATCAGCCAACATAAATTTCATCAAATAAACATCGAATTAATCCCAGGCATAACATCAGTCAACCACCGCATGCCTTAGCTAAAATGAAAACATCATACGCACAATACTCTCACATCACATCCAAGAATCAATTCAAGTATGCATTTGAACAGAAATTTTAAAGTTTCAAAAAGGTTGCTAAACGAACCTTGCTTCCCGCGGCACGTACGGAACTTGTACGTATACCACTGAGAGCTCGAAAAATCGGGGCGCTCAAACTGAGAGTACGGTAATGAAGCTCGGCCGGCAATCAACTAAAAGTTCCAACTAGAGCCGCGAATGAAACGCCAGCGAGGCGCGCAAAATGTCAATAGAATGTGAGAGTCAACGAAGAGCATAAAATGGCCGGCCGCTCATGCTAGTCTGCTAGAGGGAGCTTTTAAATGGCGCGTGTCTTACACACACCAAAATGCAAATGGGGTAGGTATCACCATCAACTCTTTTTCTTTTCGTTTTTTTTTTTGGGAAAGTCATCGTCAACCCATATGAACCTCAGACGGCACCGTTTTGAGGATTCTAGCGACAAGTAGGAGACAAACGTACGCAGAGGCAGAGGCAGAGGCAGGAAACAGAGCGAGGAGGTAGGGAGCACTTGTAGAGGAAGAAGACAAGCGAGCTGTTGAACAGTGGTGGAACCCTGGTTTGCAGGGAAGGACGAGGTGTTGGCTAGCGAAGATAACAGAGATGTGACGTGAAGAGTTTTCAGGATGTGATTTGAGAAAGCCAGGGTAAGCCGAGAGAGGAGGCGATTCGAGGAAGAGGATGCAATTTGGGAGAAGGTTTCGGTTTAGTGAAAGAAGCAGAGAGCTGAAGAGCAAACTGAAGGAGGGAGAGTAAGAAGAGAGAGTGAGGAGAGAGTAGAGATCTTTTCAGACTACTCGATTTCTCCGCGAGCGTTAAAGCTGAAGTTGGGTTTGTATTTTGTATTTCAGCTATGGGAGCTGTAGGGTTTCGTTCACTGCTTGCTGTCTCAGCACTTTTTCGAGTCATTTTGATTATCTATGGAGAATGGCAGGATGGTCATATGGAGGTTCGATATACAGATGTAGATTACCTTGTCTTTTCTGATGCTGCTGCTTTAATGGCATCAAAGGAATCGCCTTACAAGAGAACTACGTATCGTTATTCACCTCTGCTAGCATTCCTGTTGATTCCAAATTCATTTATTCATCCCTCATGGGGAAAATTTCTTTTCTCAGCTTCTGGTGAGAAAAAATTCTTGACCTTTTTCTTGAGCGAAATAAAGATTCTTGGCCTTATCTGCAAAATATAATTTGTTTGTTTAAGTTTTGTTTTTCTCATACCAAATAACTTTCTCCTATGCTTTCTTCTTTCCTTTTATTTCCGAGTTTGTTTCTTGGACTATTAAGTATACTTAGTTGTCTTTTCGTCTGAATTTAAAAGTTGGTTTCTTTGTTAAATATTGATGAACAGTATTAATTAGATTCAATGAAGAATATTAATGAAGAAGTTGGTTTTTTTTGTTAGAAGGCCGCCATTGAAATATTGACATTGATCAGTATTGTGTTTTAGATTGCAAGCTAGCTTAAAGTAGTTATTCCGTATGACTTGGTTCAAAGTGTTTGTTCACCTGGTTAGAAGGTCATAATGATACTTCAAAGTGTTACTCTTTGGTTGTGTTTGATTCAAATATGTTCTGTTCACATTTAATTCTTAGATATTAGCTATTTGAAATATAGAGCTAGTCATACTTTACGCATTCAATACATAATTGAATTAATTTTCACTCATATCTTCAATTCCAGAACTATAGATTTGTATTTTCACCTGTCAAGAAAAGAATCAAGGAAACACCTATGTTTGATATAAACAACAGCAGTTTTTATGATTTAAGTACTAATGCACATAGACCAGGCAGACTTCTCTCATTGCTCCTTTCTATCCACTTGATACAGTGGGTTTTTTACTCGTTTCAAAGGCATTATCGTCAAGAGGAAAGAAGTGCCAATTTATCTAATTATCAACTTTCACTGTAGATTTGCTGGTAGGCTTGTTTATCCACATCATCTTGAAGCAGCGTAAGGTGCCTGAAGACCTATGTACATACTCTGTAATGGTATGGCTCCTCAATCCATTTACCTTCACCATTGGAACCCGTGGGAACTGTGAGCCCATTGTTTGTGCCATGATTTTGTGGATCATTATCTGTCTTATGAATGGTATATTTTCTCTTCCATATTTAAAATTTCATAGTACGTACTTTTTGGCAATTGTTTCTTTTGAAATTCTTGCTAGTTTTCTCATTGATTTATAGAATGATGCTTCATAAGTTTACAGCAGTCTTTGCATATTGAACTGAAGATAAGGAGGCTTTGATTTCAAGGTTCTAAATTTCTCAACTAGGAAATATAAGCATGTTTTCAACCGAAAACCTTATTTCTGCTCCGAAAATTCCTCAGATTTTCAGTGGAGTGAGTTATTATGCCATGAATATTTTCTACAAAAGAAATAATAGTAATGCAGCAATTTAGTTATAAATGTCACATACCTGATGCTTGATGGAAGTCCATGTGTCGTGTGAAATTGTGATCCAGTATAAATTTGAAGTAGGAAAGAAATGGATTTGTAGAAAGGAAAGAACTGGAAGAGACTCGCTTTGGCTATTATGTTATGTCCACAACATACAAGATCCTGAGGGCTATATGATTCCTGTCAATTACAGTGAGACATCATATACATGTAAACTACTAGGTGGAAACAAGTTAATATAGTGATAAAAACATTAAAATATTTGATTCGTTGAAATTATCTTTCGGGAAGAAACTTGGAACTTCACAGGGACCTTGATTTGATTATGTATCTTCTCCTAAAGATCGTGCTTAGAAATCGTGACTGATGCTTTATATTGGGAAGTGTAAATGATGTTGCAGGAGAAGTTGGTGTCAAGATGTCAAACATATGATCAATTGGAAGGAAAAGTTTGAAGCATAAATGATTTGATGGTCAAATGAATCAATTTTTAATGAACTTCTTTTGATTGCTTACTGGGCATTACTTGGCTTAAGCAGGTCATAGAAATTTATTTGATATAATTATAAATGTGGAACATTCAGTTAATGCTGTTATAATTTCTGTTTGTAGGTAAGTTGCTACAAGCCGCATTTTGGTATGGACTTGTTGTACATTTCAGAATTTATCCAATAATCTATGCACTCCCTATAATCTGGGTTCTTGGTCCATACTTCTTCCAATCTCATCCGAGGACTCAACTTCGAAATCAGAACTTGAGTCAAGAAGAGACTAGTGAAAATAGTACTCCAAGGACTGGTTGCTGCAGCGCATGGATTATCTTAAGAAATATATTTACAAGACAGAGGATTATCTTTGCCCTGGTCTCTGGGGGTGTTTTCCTCTCATGCACTGGTCTTTTCTTTTATTTATATGGATGGGAGTTCCTGCACGAGGCGCTATTATACCATCTTACTCGTACAGACCCAAGACACAATTTCTCCATTTACTTCTATCACATCTATCTCAATTACGAAAAGGAATTTTCACTGGTGGAAAAGCTCATCTCTTTTTTGCCTCAATTTATAGTACAACTGGTTCTTATTTTTAGCTTTGCAAGGGATCTACCTTTCTGCATCTTTGTGCAGACAGTGGCTTTTTGTTGCCTTCAACAAGGTGCGTCAGACCATGATTGCCTACTGCTCTTTATTTTTGAACTTCTATCAAACATCATATGTGGAGCATCATTTTAGGAGGGTGTCTCAAATTGCTATAAGAAATGTTTAAGCCAGTAAGATATTGTAAGTAAATTGGTGAATTATTATTTGAAGTTATAAACAGTTACGAATTGGGATAAAGTATTGGTTATGAAAAATATGCACTGTTGTTTAGCAAAAAAACTGATAAAAAATATCTAGTTATTACAAATATTTTATGCCTTAATATTATTATACATATTGTTAATTTTTAGAGTATATCAAAGGGGCAAGAAGTAAACTAGTTAGATAAAAAATAACAACTCTTAAGAGTTCAGAATATAATGTTTATTTTTATCGTCCCGATTTCATTTTAAGAACCTAACAAGAATTATTTTTTTTAGATTACCAAACAGGAAACTCAAGCATGATGTTTAAGGTTACCTATTAAAGATAGAACCTTTTTTCTTTCTAGTAGAAGTTCTTGAAGAAGCTTGTGAGAATTATGCATTTTCCATGTGGATATGCAACAATCTGGACATTCTACTCACTGTGTCCCAGTGTTTCCATGTCCTTTTTGAGTTTGTGTTTGCAGAAAGCTTTTGTAATTTTCATTTCACATTCTCATATACCAGCTGCATTGATTCCTTTGGCAGGTAATAACAGCACAGTACTTTGTCTGGTTCTTTTGCTTGTTGCCTCTCATAATGCCATGGAGTAGGATGAAGCTTAAATGGGAAGGTACATATTGCATTTTATTATGGATGGCAGCTCAAATTCATTGGTTGATGTGGGGCTATCTGCTTGAGTTCAAGGGGAAGAATGTCTTCTTGCAGCTTTGGATGGCAAGCTTATTGTTCTTGGCTGCTAACACTTTTGTCCTGATCAAGATCATCCGGAATCATAAATTCTCTCCGGAGTTTGAACAGTATGACCATGGGAATTCAAAGAATATTGTGAAACTTGAGTGAGAAAATGAATATTGTGAAACTTGAGTGAGAAGATGGGTTTCAACATTCAGCAGTGGTTCAAGAGGACCTCGACACGGACCCTCTTCTCTGGTTTTTCTTTTTCCTGGGGTGAGGGTTCAGATTCCCTAGCTCCCAGGGGTGTTAGTAGAAATTTAGTCATTCCATATTCTATTGCTAAACGAAGAGTAGCAAGTGTGAAACGGAGCGACGATTTCTTATTTTCTATATTCTGGAGATCTCTAGCTTTTGTCTTACAGTGTAGGGATTTGAAGATAATATGCTGACTGATATTGAAGGACGATTTATATAGTTGGATGATAAATCTTTTGCTTTGAATGCAGGCGTATCTTCAGTCTGTGCTGTGTGATACTCCATGTTTTTTCTTTGTACAGCGAAGTTGCAGAGCCACTATATAAAAGATTAAGTACATGCATAAAAAAATTTTAAATCTACCTAAAAATTCTGGCAGAATATAGAAATAAACTAATTAATATAATAACCGTACTAAAAAATAATCAGATAGGTTCATAATTAAATATGAAATAATAAACTTTTATCAACAATAAACCTAAATAATACATAAACGTCAAAATTACAGAAATATTCTTTGGTATTGAAATATGCCCGGTTTAAAGACTCTCTTACTCAGCACTTATGCCTTCATCCAAATCAACAACATCCATGGTAAGATGAAGGGTTTTTGCATGAGTCCAGGATGCATCAAATTGATCCTTCCCTCTCTGCTATTTCTTTAGTTGCTCCATCTCTGGTACTCTTATCCACCGCATTTCCATTGTCCACTCTAACCTTTTCTCCACAACATCCTTTTCTACTATGCCCCTCGGTCATAATTTTCCTTCCTGAGCAGCCTCCATCAGTCTTCGCAAGCTCCAATCTCCTCTCCATAAACTCTGAATTCTCCTTCCAAACTTCTCCGTTAGCATATACCTCCTTCTTCCATATTGGAACGGAAGCCTTCAATTCGTCAATCAGAAATTTACAAGCATCGAGGGCATCTGCACGATGAACTGAGGATACTGCAATGAAAACACTAGTTTCTCCTACTGGAACTGGACCTAGGCGGTGTGCCACTGCGATTGAATGGAGTTTCCAAGACAATCGAGCTGCTGAACAGATAGATTTGATGCATCGAGTTGCCATTGGTACATATGCTTCATATCTTAGTTCGAGGACTGTTTTGCCTTCAAAAGTGTCTCTTGTAGTGCCTGAAAATGTTGCGATAGCACCAGCTTGTGGGGCACTCACATAGTTTATGTATTTAGCAATGTCAACCTGCTTATTCTCCTCCAAGATTTCAACCAGATTTTTCTCCTCAGCCATCTTCTTTCGTGTAATCTGGAGCTACTGCCCTTGTTAGCCTTCCGTTGCCTGACCAAAATTTAAGCAATATGATCTTACAAACTACAACAAAAAAAAGCACATAAAGCAGGACATATAATTCTACATGCTATAGGATATTAAATCTGCAAATTGAATATGGCAGAACGTTATTTTCAGTGCATTAAGTATTAACTTGAGTGCAAATGGTAAGTAAATGGTAAAACCATCTAACTTTATCCAACTTTAGTTTTGTTGAAGCTGTACTGACTTCAGACAATCGATCTATCACCATCAAGTTATTGCTTTCTCTTCTCGATCTTGCTCCTATGCATAAAGCTAGGAGACGATAACTTAACAACAAATTGTCAAAATATACATAGAGAAAACAGTTAACAAAACTAAAAACAGGATCTACTTCCTTCTTCTTAGACCTGTAACACAGTGCATCTGAGGTAAAAACTACACATGAGCCTTTCTCATGTGGAATTCATGCCCGCCAAAATACTTCAGCTTCATATTTTAGAGTAAAGACTTGAGAGATTATAGAAACTAAAAAGACTCAACATGCCAGACAAGAAGGGCAATGCATTTGCATTGATGAAGAAGACAAAAGCTAAAAAAAGCAACCAGAAAGAATTAACTTATAGCATTCAGAAGGAAAACATACATAGAGTTTTCTAGCACGGATGAGAAAGGATGTTGCAGAGCTGCTATTGATTGAAGCTGTTTAATCATGGGGATAATTACAAATTCATAACTTTACCTGATTAACTCAGAAGTGATTTTTCCTCACATAATCATACTATCAAAAAGGTCCATTAACTCTGTCTGGTTCAATTTTCATTCAGTTAGTGAAAGAATTAAGTGGGAATTGTAGGCTGAAATGAAACAAGCTGAAACACTAATCAACATTTGTAATCAGAGTGTTCTTCTACATTCATCATTATCAGCAACAAAAATTCCCAATTAGCTCTTAAAAATAAAAGAAACCAAAACCCTAAAAAGAAAACCAGATAATTACTAATGGTTCCTCAAACATTTCAACAGACACTGAAGACAACAATTCTTTCAACTATTTTTTGTAATCCGAATTGACATGAAAGAGAGTAGAAAAAAAAAACAAAAAGAAAGAAAATAAAGCCAATAACACAAAAGAATAATCAGAACTCACCTAGCTGCTGCCTTCCAGCAAACTAGTCCATAACCAGCTCAAGCAAGCCTTGTGATTACTTGCTTTACCGGCTCTGGAGAATCAAAACTTTCCGATTTTTCTAGATTGTCTTTTATGTTTGTCTTCAGATTGAATGGTTACAAGTCAAGAGAGAATCAGAATCCATCAGAGAAGATGACACCGACGCTTACAGTAACTTCGATTTCACAGACCACGGCGCTCTCGCGGTACATTCCGATAAGCAGCGTCTACAGACCAGACCTGAGTTTTCTTCTTTTTTTTTTTTGGAAGAATAAATTTAAATTTATTATTATTTAATTTATAAATGTAGTAACATAAATAGTGAATATTTTAATAAAAAAATAATTTTCACCAAAAACCAAAATTAATTATTGAAAATATAAAATAATAAAAATAGAGATTTGAGAGTTTTAAATTAATTTTTATATATATAACACTGTTATTATTATTTTGAATCATTAATTAATTTATATTTTTTGATTTCAATATATATAGCACGTGGTAGGTTGGCACGTTTTACATTTGGTTAAATATTATAATTAATATAGAATTATGTAATATTTGTCTCGTCATTTGCAAAATAAATAATATAATAATTTTAATTGGTCATACCCTATGCATTTTTTGTTATAAATTTAACAATCAAAATAATATAAAACTATATTATATTCTTATTATGTATCAAAATCAAGACAAAAATAAGTAATTTTAGCCATTCTATATCCAAATAATTCAATATAAATTATGTATTTTTTTAAAAAAAAAATTGTTAGGAATTATAGGGATTTAATACAGACCATATTATATATCTAGATACATAAATAACTTTGTATCAAGGGTTATGAATGCTGACAATAGTTTTTTTAATAAATATTATAATTTAATTGTACCATAAATACGGTAAGTCATTGTCTATAAATTATACATTCATAGCACACCAATTGATATAATAATTTGTAATAAATAAAACTATAGATTATAATTATCTTATTATAATAGAGGAATAAAAAAAGTACAAACTTTTGAATTTAAAAGCTATATAACTTGATAATATCGTTGCCTCGTTACTAAGTACATTCCCAACTTGATTATAATTTGTAAACAATTAATAAAAAATAATTGAATCAAATATTTAATATAATTTTTAATAATTTTAAATTTATCAAATCAATAAATGTTAAAAATAATTATAATTATTATCGAACCGTAAATTTTATTAATATATTGATTAAATATATGAAAAACTTACACAATCATAAATAATAAAAATTATATAATGAGATAAATTCAGAAAACTAAAAAGTCAATAAGTTTAGTAATATAATTATTTTTTTAATAAATTATATAATTATAGAATTCAAAGGCTACGACTATAATTATATTTTGAATTGCTAACCATTATTATATTACAAGTTTAATTATTAGCAAAAATAAATAACATAATGAATTACATGAAGTTAATTTTCATGGCATTTATTATTATTATTATTAATTTTACGTGAATAAAAATAATAAATAAATATTATAATTTAATGGTAAAGATATTTTTTATATGGCCTCCAATTTATCATATTATTATTATTATTATTTTACTTTTAAAACTGTCGTTTCGGTCACTAAAAGGTCATGTTGATGAAAAAAAGAAAAATATATTTTTTAAAAATGCATACGAATTAAATAAAATACAATAAATGTATTTTTTGTGCCTAAAGAACCGATTCCGCGTTTCCAGTCAAATTCATTATCGTACGCACCCGTGTAAAATCCAACGGATTGTGCAAAGCCAACTCTCTCATATCAAGAATTCCTGAGAACTAAATATGGCTACTGCTGCTGCTTTTTCTTCTTCTTCTTCTTCGTCCGCACTGTTGTTCAAATCCTCGGATTATTATCTCTGCAAGTCGATCAAATCAACGGAGCTCTTTCCTCTCCGATGGACGAGGTCTGTGCTCAGTGCTACTCCTTTGAGAATCAAGCAGCTGAGGCAAAAGCATGAGAAGGTCTCCTCTTCCGCATTATCTGTTGTGTGCAAGGCAGTGTCTGTTAAGCCTGAGACTGAGGTTGAAGGCCTCAATATTGCCAGCGATGTAACTCAGGTGAGAGAACTTGACTCCGTTGTCGTAATTGATTAAATCTGATAGGATTTCCGTTCGTAGATTCTTTTTGAAAGCTTGTACTATTGAAGTGTGTTAATGTTTAGGAGGATGTTACTCGATGAGAGAGATTTTATATGCTCTTTCAGCTCCTCTTTCCCGTTGAGCAATTGTTTTAATTAAGAAATGAGTTTATTTTTAGTTTTCTCTTTTGTAACTTTGTGTTTGAATTTGGAGAAATTTTGGCTTGTTTCCCGGGGATTTAGGTTAATGTTGAGTGTAGCTTAGCAATGATATCGAGTGTCTTTTGCTACAGTCCATGAGACATATGAGGTGGATTAGTTTTGTTTCTTGTAAAATTGGTTTTCAATCCGGAAATTTTGGAATTCTGAGTATTTGTGTTAGTACCAATTGGGATACTGCTTTAGTTGAGATCTTTGAATCTATTTTGGGCCTAAGACATGAGAATTATGAAGCAGAAGTTTTTCTGGAAATTTCTGTTTGGACTGTGAATCTTGCAAAGCTGTGTTCCTTGTTGGGAATTTATATTGACAAAGATGTTCTCTCATTCGAATATTATGTAATTCTTGCTTTTCTATTTGAAAAATTTGGCAGAATGGTTTCAGCTGTTATTTGGTGATGCAATATGCGTCTCTTATAAACCTAAACAGTTGTTTTTGCCTATTTCATGATTTGTTCAAGGCAACTGAAAAATTCGTGGCTGCACTCAGTTTTCATCTTCTTCACATATATATCTTTTCATACTATTTTTTATGTGACACAGCTTATTGGGAAAACACCAATGGTGTACCTAAATAATATTGTAAAGGGGTGTGCTGCAAACATTGCTGCCAAGCTTGAAATCATGGAGCCATGCTGCAGTGTTAAGGACAGGTAGGAAGATAAAATTGCTCTTCTAGGCACTCAAACTTGTACGAGGATCTTGTAACTTGTTCATATGTTTAAAGAACTACCCAGTTAGACTGTGATCTGAATGTCACCACTGAAAATGAAGTGGAAAATCATGCTTATCAGATGGTGTTGTTGGTTCTCTACATAGCATTCCTATGTTGACATGCTAAGTCTTTGAGGAAAATGCTTTTCTGCAGTCGGTCCCAAACCTTTGTATATAGCTGATTTTTTTTGATAGAAAAAGAAGCTTTAGTAAAATAATAGCAGGAGAGAAGAGATCACAAAGATGGATAATAAGTCATCCTCCTCAGTAAGTAAAAAAATAAATAGATAATTACGAACAAGAAATTGAAAACAGTGTGTAGTAAAATGTCTCCTTTATCCTCTGTGAATGAATGTGTCCCTATTATGATATAGCATTAAGATGCTTATGCTTGGGAAGTGACCATGTGCTTTTGCCCAAAGGAAGACCATAAAAACAACCCTCTCATTGAGCTCATGGAATGTCGTCTTCCTATCAAGAAAAGTTTCTTAGTTCCTTGCTAGCCATATACCCCATGGACCTGCAAAAATAGCACACTGCTGTAGTATCTTAGCCTCTTTTCTTACTCCATCCTCTCGAGTACATGAATTCATAAAAAAACTGTAGGAGGTGCCACCCAGATGAGGCCAAACTTATTCATCAGACCAGCCCACAATTTCCACGTCATGGTACAATGTAAAAACAAATGGCAGTGAGTCTCCTCCTTTCTTTTGTGTATAGCTGATTAGTTTTGTTATATTCACATGATCTTTTTATAAATATTCTATTGATGACATCTTGATTAATTTTTAAAAAGTTTCTACTTCATTTCAGGATAGGTTACAGTATGATTGCTGATGCTGAGCAAAGGGGGCTAATAACACCTGGAAAGGTAATGGTCCTACTAGTAATTGATGGTGGAGTGGCTCCTTATGCCTATATTGAGGGATGTAACAAGCAGTAGATTTTTAAGATGCATGTCCTCCTTTTATTTCTTGTCATTTCTGTGAAACTTAAATTTTGGCCTTCTTTCAGTTATTTCATTTTTTTTTTAATATAAACTGTTTCCTTGGGCATTTACGATAGTCTTGCTTTTCTTTGACCATGCAATATTCTTGCAAAGTTAACATAATGCCAGGGCCTTTCAACAACTTACTCAACCTCCGCCATTTGGGGTGTTTCTTCGTCAATTTTACATAAAGACTGGACCTGCTTCACTGTATTGATGTTTTATTTCTGCGTCCATTTTCTTTGTTTCTTGTATATCCAAGTATATATATACACATATATTTCTTTCTTGGGGATACCTTATCCTCTCCTTTTCTTTTACCTTCTCTCTTTCTAATAAATTTTCCTTGGTCTTATGGGAAAAAAATTATATGCTTTTAATAAAAAATGGTCAGTTGAAAAGAAAAATAATTTACTTGCTTTATTTTCTTCTTGTGGTAAATTTTTGTTTTCATATGCAGTATAACATTTGGGAGGAATTAGAATGACTTAAAAAAATTGCCATGTTGGTTAACCTTTTGGTCCTTGTACTTCTTGTAAAACAATACTAAAGAGTAAGACAAAGTATTGTTGATTTCTATAGCTTTTAGGTCACCTTATTTGCTTTGTCCTTCTATATTGTCAGAGTGTTCTTGTGGAACCTACAAGTGGAAACACAGGCATCGGCCTTGCATTTATAGCTGCTTCAAAGGGTTATAAACTTATCTTGACAATGCCGGCATCCATGAGCTTGGAAAGAAGGGTTCTCTTGAAGGCGTTTGGAGCTGAGCTTGTTTTAACTGATTCGGCGAAGGGAATGAAGGGAGCAGTTCAAAAAGCTGAAGAGATCTTGGCAAGCACACCTAATGCCTACATGCTTCAACAATTTGACAATCCTGCAAATCCAAAGGTTTGCAATTTACCTTTCCCTCTCATACTTTTTAGACAGTCACATTTGTACTAGGAATTAGATTATATGCTAAAAATTCTGCTTTCATCTATACTTGTTACAAATTAGATTTGTACTAGGATGTAGATTATCTTATAAAATGCTTCTTTCATTTACCTGATGAACATACCAACTGTATAAAAAAGCTACTTTCTGGACATGAGTTCTGCTGGTGTTTACTTCTCAAACTGGATGACAAAACCCATTTCATTGAAGGAGGAAACCACATCAATCCGTGTTGATGGTGGGAGTGTGACTTTGACTGTTTATGTTTCCTGTAACCTGCCATTTTTTTGTTGCTTTTGATTGTAATTGTTTGAAAATGATACTGGTTAGATGTAATCTAAATTTAAATTTAAAGTATAAAACAAAACCTGTTTATGAAGTTAGGAATGACAATGTAGATTCACGTTGGAAGAGGAACTTTATATCTAAAGCGGGGAGACTCATGTTGATTAAGAGTACACTTTTTAACTTACCAATCTATTATCTCTCCATATTAATAATTCCGGCCAGCATTGCAAAAAGACTTGAAAACATTCAATGTAGATTCCTTTGGAGTGATGAGAATGGTAATAGAAAATATCATTGATTAGGTGTCAAAAAACCGGTTTTGGAGGGTGGGCTCGGCTTAATGTCAATTGTGGAGTTAAATCGTACTTTCCATGGGAAATGGTTGTGGAGATATCTTGGGGAGGGGGGGGAAATGTGGAGGAAGGTAGTGCATGCTAGATGGGGTGATTGGGAGAGGGAGAATGGGA